>CACRXK020014332.1:0-13190 GCA_902702795.2 Paramuricea clavata
CAAACGTTTTTGAAGCCATTTAAAAAACTCGCAGGTTGTGTTTTATTAGGTCTAAAGCCACTCGCGTTGCGCGCTCGTGGCTTTAAACCTAATAAAACACTCCTGCTCGTTGTTTAAATAGTACATAAACAATGATCTGCATAACGTTAATATCCGGCTAGATATAAACAAGCTAACTCTTAACACAGAAAAAACAGAATTTATGTTAATAGCGTCAAAGAGAAAACAGAAACAATATTCAGGAAATCCCAAGATAAACAAGAAAGTATTAGGGATTATTCTGGATGAAGAATTAAAATGGAGAGAGGATATTGATGCACAATGTAAAAATATCTCTAAATCTATAGCATTATTAAGACGCGTGAAAAGTTTTGTAAACTTGGAGACGCTCATTACCATGTATAAGTCATTAGTTTTACCTCACTTCACATGCTGTTCAACCTTGTGGAGTTACGACAGTTGTATATTATCGTTTGACGATAAATTTCGTATTTTTCATTCAATTTTTTCCGATGTAAATATCTCAACGATATGTACGCCCCTTTAGAATCTACGGCAGAGAAGGTTGGGTGACTATACCGGCATGTATTGCGTTTCATTATTATTCACCATTGCTGGCAGGAATTGACCGCGCGGTTATCATTTGGCGCGAAGTAAAAACAGTACGAATGGCTATTTTCTTCAAATTCTTTGGAACAAACGCATACATGTTGTTTCCACATACTTTAAGTATCATATAACCCTTAAGCTTATATATGCTTGTGTTTAACTGTATTGAGTCTACTGACCGTATTTTACCCATTTAGGTTCTCATACGATTATGAAGAATTTTATAGCATCCAGTCGAGCTTTGATTCGGAACCCTGGATTACAATATTAAAATATAATAAAAATACAGTACGACTGAAAAAAGATTGTTGTTCAACTGAAGAGCAACTTCCGACTTAAACATTGAAGTTTACACTGTTTATTTTGTACTTTCCTAGCAGAAAGATTTATCTGACTCCTATAAAGAAGTCCCCAGTAAAATATTATAAATGGACCTTTGAGAAAGATAAGGCACTTATTGAATTCATATCGATCAATTATCGAAACAGATCCAAAGTATCAGTATGGGACACATATTTTTAGAGAGTGGCCATAGTTTAACCCACTAAGCTGCAGGCTTCCCCATTGACTAGTAAAATCGTCTGGCGTTAGACAAGTAAAAAAAAAGAAAATAGGGCACACTGGGGCGCATTGCGGTTCGATGGGTTAATGCGAAGAACTGTTTCTGGGATGGTGGTGCCATGCATGTTCAAATATGCAGTACTTCCTCAAACATTATGTTGTCAAGTAAGTTTGTTATTGTTCTTTGTAATACAGTAGATGTACTACCTGCTTTGTAATACAGTAGGTGTACTACTTGCTACAGAAAAAAGTTTGCAAGATGCTGAAATCCATTATGGTTTGACAAAATCTGACAGTTTAGCAGAATTTGTGACTGATAAGCAGAAAGCTACATCTTGTAAATCTAAGCCTGTCATGGAATCAGCAACAGAGTGTGGTAATTTTGGTGTGGTTATTTGCCTTTATCGATGGTACCGTCAGACCTATATCTATAAACATAGTTAGTTAAAGACTTTTCTTTACTCCAATATATAGGAGTCATTAAATTCCATGTATACATGCTCAATGATGTAAGGCCCACAAAAATTGGTCACCTTGATGCATCTGAGAGAACGAATTAAAAATGGTCGTTTTAATCTTAATAGTAACGAATAAAATTAACCATTTTATTAATTGGTCAAAACAACCAAAAATATATATACGTTATATACCGGCTGCGAGGTCCGTACTGAAAAAATATTTTCCCGAGGTCTCAGAAGCAGCCCGAGGCCGAAGACCACGGGACGCATCTGAGGTCGAGGGAAAATATTTCTTAGCACGGACCAACCTAAACGGTAAATAACGTGTTTATTTTTTTTTTGATAGTTCATGGTTATAATGAAATTCCGATAAAATTCCAGTTGTGAAGTACATTTGAGATCAGTTGCGTTTGTTACTTTAGTTTAAGCTCATGCATGGCTGACAAACTGCTAAAACGACGCGATAAAAGCTGGTCAAAAAACGTTTAGTTTCATTGCAATAGATGCTTTTCTACTCAACAAGAAAACAGAAGTTAATCTAAGTAAAAATATTTATTTTCCGATTCGTTTTACAGCATGAACATGCTTGAAAAATGCTTTTTGACAGAAAAATACAAATTTTAATTTAGTTCCGAAAAACAATTTGTTCATTACAACATTTATAAAAGCAATTTTCACCGAAATAAGCCGAGGAAAGTCTTTAAACTGCCATTTAAAGTATTTCTTAAATTTTAGGTTTAAGAACAAGTTGTACGTTGTACTATTTATATTTATACGTATATATTTTCGAATAATAGCTGAATATATGTGGAACATTTGAATGAAACCATGTAGCACTGACCATTGTTTTTCGATGTTTATATTTGTTTTTTCGCAGTTTGGTCGCAGAAAACTACGTACGTACATTTCGGGCTTGGAACTAAGTCCACTGAAGCCGATTCACTGTATTTTACTGTCTTTAGTATCGACAGGGTGGATTTGTAAACTTTTGGGTAATGTTGTGATTTTGAAAATTGTCTTCACTCTTCGGTTTATCGCTAAAAAAATAACACTTTTGGGCCACGGTCAAGATATCGTAAAAAGCAGCGCTCTGCTGCACCCAGTCAGATTGCAGGAAATCAAAAATATCACTGGGCATGCACAAATAATAAAATAATTGGTCACATTACCCAATTATTATTGGTTGAAATGACCAATTAATTAATGGTTAATTTTATTGATTAAAACGACCATTTTTAATTGGTTCTTGTAGAATAGACTGAATGATGATTTATTACAAATGTCAATCACGTTTGTTAGATGCTTAGGAGTTAATTATTAACTTATCGCATCCTACAAATATTACATTACTCTTCCTCTATTTTTTTTTTAACTGAATGTCAATCACTTAATAAAATGTCCTTGCTTTGTGTTCATACTTATGTAAATCAACGTTGTCTGGTGTCTCTATAATTTAAACGTTTATATCGTTTTACTGTTTATAAGATCAAGTCTGGTACTGATATCGTATTACCAGACTTTTCATTCTTGTTGATCTCCTTACACTTGGTTCTTGCATTGGCGGTTCCTCTGTTTCCGTCGATCTTTCCGGTGCTGTGTCTTCCTGCTCCTCCTCGCTTTTTTCCATTAATACCTTCTAAAAGTGTGAAACATTTCTTGTCACCATCTTACCATCTCTTTTACCTATGATGGTGTTGTGCTTACGTTGTACTACCGTATAATGTTCTGGGTCAAACTTTGATGTTAACTTATTGTTCGTTCTTCTTCTGTTTCCAAATGACGATGTCACCTTTTTTATCCCATTACTTGGCGTCATTATGAATCATAATTTGTCCTAGGAGGATCATATAAACACCACAGTTTCAAAGATAATTGAAGTATAGCTCTACTTCGTAGAATTAAACGATATTTAGCGCTACAGACGACACGGAAACTGTTCTTTAATGCGCACATTCTTCCACACATGGATTATTGTTCCACTGTTTGGGGTGGTTCACCTCATGCTAAGAAGATCAATTTAGCTCAAAAAAGAGCAGCTAGGGTAATTTTAGACATCACGGATAATCGTTACCCCAGTAAAGACATGTTTTTAACATTAAATTGGATGCCTATCGAGGATCGTATTAAGTACCGTAAAGCTATTATGGTCTACAAAAGTCTCAATTATTTATGTCCGGATTATATGACAAATATGTTTAGGTTTGACAGACAAGTTGATACAAAGACAAGCCGATCAAGCTCTGCAAATTATCTGTATTTGCCTCCAGGAAAACATAAACAGATATATACAAATACGTTTTGATACAGTAGTGTAAAGATATGGAACACATTAAGTTCAAAAATTAGAGAAAGCGTATCTCTAAACGACTTTAAGAGGAAATTTTTAACAAATTATTTTTTAACTAGCAACTAATAATATTTCACTCTATTGTAAATAACTTCAACTCATATTTTAACTAAAATAGCGAGGGCCCTGGACTTTCCAGGTATATTAGCTATGTAATATTTTTAACCCTCTGTAAATAAAGTTTATTGATTGATTGATTAGCAGATATTGACCAGTTCGGGGTACTGGACCATAGAAGTCGATCGCTACACTAGTCCATGGTTTGTCTTCAGTTGGTGTTATTTTCATTGGATCCGGGTTATTACCGTGACCTACTGATTGGCAAAGAATGCATTTGTCTACCATTTCTTTCACTCGTTTGTCCACATTTGGGTAACAGATATTTTCGCTTAGCAGGCTTTTCGTTTTCTCTCTGATGCCCGATATGACCTAATTTTGTTTCTTTCTTGTAATGTTGTTGGAATGACCAGCCGTGTGTTCTTCAACAGTATACCTGCTGATGCATTGTACGTAAGTTCGTAGGCGCAAAGTCTAAACGGTTTCAGATCAGGATCGTTCTCATCCCATTTTCCCTCTTTCAGACATTTCTTCACTTTTTGTACTACTGGATTGTTATGGGTTGCTTTTTTAATCTCGTCAAGTGTCATTGACTTTGGAACTGAACAGTTAGTTACATAGTTCACATAGTCTTCTGCTGATGTACTAGTTATTTGTTCTCTCTGGAATGTATTCGTGGCAAGTGTTGGCCATTCCCAGAAAACTTCTAACTTCTCCAGCTGTTTTGGGAGCTGGTACTCTACTCATGTTCTCAATTCTCTCTGGATCTGGTTTGGTCCCTGCTGCTGTAAATTTTAATCCAAAGAACGTAATTTCGTCTTGTAGAAATTCAAATTTTCCCCCTTTCACTTTCTAGTTTAGTGCTGCCAGCCGTTTTAGACAGTTCTCTAGTGCTTCGTCGTGTAACTTTCGGGTTTTACCATGAATAATAATTTCATCCACCAGGTTTTTCACTCCTCTGATATCACTAAGGTTTTGCTGTAGCACATTTTGGAATATCTCGGCTGCACTGTTCGTACCGTAATTTAATCTTTTATACTGGAACAGTCCTTCATGGGTCGAAAACGTTGTAATGAATCGACTGTCTGGGTGTAATTCGAGCCGGTGATATGCTCGCTTTAGGTTAATCTTTGAGAAAAATTTTGCTCCATTTACCTCGGCTTTAAAATCTTGTAAAGTTGGCATTGTGTGTCTCTCTCTTTCGATTGCCTGGTTTGCTTCCCTCATGGCTACACATAGTCTAATACCTCCGTCTTTCTTTGGCATGACAACTATTGGAGATATCCATGGTGTTGGTTCATTGGCGACTTTCTCGACAATATCTTGCTCTTCTAATTTCTTTAGTTCCTTGGAAACATCGTTTCTCACATGATATGGTATACGTCTTTGCCGCTGCATAACTGGTTTAACATCGTCTCGGATATGAAGTTTAATTTGTTGATTGTTTAATTTTCCTTGCCTCTTGAAAACTGTACTATATTTGTTTATGATTTCTTGTATTTTTGGATCTTTTGATTGAGGAACACTTGTGTTGATTTCTGGATTGGTCTCGCATGCAGTGCTGTGTGTATTGTTTTGATTTGTCTTTGTTTGTTTATCTTGTTTAGGAAAACTGGAAATTGTGTTAATTAGCTGGTCCAAGGCCAAATCTTGGGCTGTTTTAGCACTAATCTCGTTCCCCGAGCCTGCGATCCTCGGGAAGGAACGCGAGGTTCTGGGATAATCCGTTGCCGGAAGCCAGGAATCCTGGCTAAGATTGAACTACGCATTCCATTTCAACGGCCAATCAGATTCCTCCCTGAAACGGATTATCCCAGAGCCTCGCGTTCCTTCCCGAGGATCGCAGGCTCGGGGAACGAGATTGTTTTAGCACTTAGTAAATTTCCTCCTGCACCGTCTATTACATATGTTTGCGACACGGTATAACGCTTTTTCGATTCGAGTGTTGCTTGAAATTGTCTGTTTAAAGGCAGAGGTGTGTGAAATCCATATGCGTAGATTTTAGTTAAACTTTTACGTAACGAACTTTTTCTCTTTTAATTTCGCGTATGTCGTAGAATCAATGATGTCAACAGTCGCGCCAGTGTCAACCACAAATAAACCGTCCTGTCCATTTATTTTTACGGTCGCGTGTGTTTTCTCCTTCGTTTCTTGCGATACTGTGTAAACATAATCCTCATCTTCCGAGCTTTCAGTATTTGGTTCGCTTTGTGATATTCCGACAGCCTTTGCTTGTTGTCTTCGTTATTTATTCTCATCCCATCGTGATTGGCGCCTTTTGTCTGGGGAGGTAAAACCTTGCGTTTGTAATTTCTCAAAGTTTCCTATACTTGGGAAAGATTTTCCTCGTGTTCGACATACTTTAGCGAAGTGTCCCTTTCTTCCGCAGTCGTTACAAATAGCGGACTTCGCTGGGCACGGTTGATTGTCGTGTGGATACTTGAAACCGCAGTAATAACACTTTTTCTCAGTGGGCGTTGCCATAGCCGTTGCATTTATATTTTCTCTTGTTTTGAACTGTTCTTCGATCCCAACGTCTTGAGCTGAACTAGTTTCGTATTTTCGTCCGTCGATTAACATATTTGCCAAACTATATTTTGGGTCTTGTAGTGCTTTCTTTCGTAATCTTGATGAAGTGCCGTTCGTAACAATCTGCATCTCAATTTCAAAATCTATGTTTGTAAATTCGCAGTATTTTGCCAAGCCTCGTAAACGCGTATGAAATTTGTCGATTGATTCCTCTTTGCCTTGCTCGCTTATCTAAAAACATAGGTGCGATATATCACGTTTTTCTCTGGTTAAAAATACTCCGTCAACGCTTTCACTGCTGACTTAAAATCTTTGGTTTCGCCCTCTTCTAGAGTCTCGAAAATTTCGTGCACTTCGGGCCCCGCCTGATACAATAATAAAGCTCGCTTTCTCGCATCGTCTTTAATATCTGCTGCAAGTAAATATGTGTTGAATCTCACCAGCTATCGTGTCCATCTCGCACTTGTACTTGTAGGATCACTGACTTTGTGGTTCAAAAGCAGGCATAGGCTGTATGTTTTGTACCACCACTCTAGTTTTCCGTTATATTTTTCACGCTGTTTGCTTTTACGTCCTCGTCGCCATTGTAGACTAGACTGAATGATGATTTATTACAAATGTCAATCCACGTTTGTTACATGCTTAGAAGTTAATTATTAACTTATGGCATCCTACAAATACTACAGTTCTCTCAGATGCATCCAGGTGACCATTTTTTTTTCGTCATTTCGACAAATCCGTTTTTACAGTGTAGGCCTTGTAGGTACTAGAGATTCGTATACAATGGGCATGAAAAAGTTCATTAAATAAAATTTCAATCCATTGTTGCACCAAATGGCTTAATTCCAAATTTATTTTGGCCAGTAGAAGAAAGCGCAATGAAGACCAATATTTGCCAGATCAATTAGCACTGGTATATTTCCATATGAGTGAAAATGGCCAGAGTGTCACCAAAATTTAGGAAAAGCAAAAAGAACGATCCGAAAAACTATCAACCAATATCAGTTATTCCAGCTGTTCCTAAAATTTTTGGAAAAGTAATTTTTGAACAATTTTATAAACTATTTCAGTATCAACCGTTTGTTGAGGCATTGCCAGTCGGGATTCAGGTCACTACATATTACACTTACTGCTCTTCTTGAAGCCACTAGTAACTGGTCAGTCAATATAGACAGTGGCCTTTTCAATATTTGAGATCATAATTATGCAACATTGAATATTTTTGACCACCTCCAAAACAGCAGCATGTTGAATACTATCCTAAATGAGGTTGCACTTGTGCAATATTCTTAATCATCTTGCATTTCATGTAGCAATTGTAAGCCAGGGTTGTTCTAACTATTGGTCGTTGAATTAAGGTTTCGTCGTTTCGAACAATTCCGTTCAATGACAATATTATATAATTAATTTTTTTTTCCAATGAACGTTTGTATTATTTCGTGACTTTCATCTTCTCTTCACTTTCATGACAGATGGTGCCGCAAGATACGAAGAATTCAGCTTTGGCCATGAAACGTATGTTTGGCGAAGAAACTTTAAGATTTATTAAATATATCTCTTTTTAAATTGACCACTCTCCTCTGTAGAGGCTTTGTGTTTTGTTTTGGATTTTTTCAAGTCCCACGCTCTGCCTCTCAACTATTCTGCCTGCAAACTTCGAAAAAAAACCAAATTAAAACACAAAGCCTCTACAGAAGAAAGTGTAAATCGACCGTAATGTTGGGGGCATGTTGACTTTACCATAATTCTTTGCAAGAAGAAAACTTATCTTAAGAAAATATTTGAAAATACAGCATCAAGGCCATAAAATTTGTAAGATATAATCACAGCTTTTATCAATGTTATGCACCAGTCAAAGTAAACCCCGACCCCCCACCCCGGGATATAGGTGGGGATTGGCTTTGAATACTGTACCAAAACAGACAAATGCCCCACAATATGGGACAAAATTTTCTAGCAAAAAACAAAAAATGCCCCACCCCCTGGGGGATAATTGTAAGTCGTGTGCATGAATTTATCTCCTGCATAATATCTCCCCGACAATCTCCGGGCTGCGCGCCCCATAAACCGTCCACATTTTAAAATATTAATATTTTGTTCCATTTGAAACTCAAAAGAACGATAAAAGTATAATAATAATATAAACAAACAAATGTCGAGCTTTCCACAACAATAGATTCCATGGAAGGATGGACATATTATTAAACCGGTATTAACATATAGATTGAAAAGAAATTAAATTAATATATTTATAAAATTCTTCCCGATTTCATTTCCTTACGAGCATGCCATTTTGTCCTTTGCAAATACATGGTATAAAATGGTAGAACCTGGGGATTCCATTGGACAAAACGGTACAAAATAGTACAAAATGGCCGCAGACAATCCCCTAACAATCCCCATTATCTTCCCGGCATAATTCGGCAGAATGACAAAACCAACAAATTCCCGACATGGTTGGGACAGAATTCGATGACAAAAAGCCACTAAATCCCCCACCAAGTCCCCTCTTTGCCCGGGGTGGGGGGGGGTCTACTTTGACTGGTGCATTAATAAAATAAACTGTTCTTACAGTTCATATAACCAATTCAGGGTCACAAAGCATTATGGTAAAATTGACACCTGCCATCATTTTTATTATGGTGAATTTCAAACATACAGTTCAACTGGTCTATTTCAATTTTATTTCTTTGGATATTGTACTTTATCTAAGGAATATTAAAGCCTACACTACTGTATATATCACACATTTTGTAAATACTTTCAACATTGTTATGTTGCTATTTAGACACTGTAGAGTGTACACTGCTGAAACAATGTACCATATAACATATTTTAAAAATAATTTCAAATATTGTATTGCTATTTTTGCACAGCCACTGTGGACATCAGCTTCAGATGACAGGGGTAAATGAAATTAATCTTAATACATCTATCTATCTATCTATCTATTTTTAGTATCACCAAATTAATAAATTCAATTGAGTGACAAAAATATCCATTCTATTAACAAATGCATGATGTCTGCTTTTGCTGTTGGATATTTCAATTATTTGTTCTTTCAACGGTTCGAAAGTACATACAGTGTCAGTGAGGATTTATACTATTCAATATTTGAGATAAAACAGTAACACTGTTATCACTCGAGTCAAATTATATCCATTATTTCAGAATTATTTCATAGATGTTTTATGTAAACATAATTATGGACTTGATATTTTTTTGTGTGTGTGTTTTGATGCTACATATGTACTCAGGTGAAAATAATTTAATGTTTCTTGATCTGCTCTGAAAACACATTGGTATTGAAGGTACTAGACTTAGTTCTGAAATACCAAACACTTGAACGGACTTGGCCTCGTAGCTCAGTTGGCAGAACATTGGACAAGGTAGTTGTCCCACCGCATGAGCATGCAAACTTTTCAGCCTGTCCGGTGAGGATATCCACTTAGAGTAAAAAAAAATCATTATGGAGAGTCCATACATAGTCATAGCAGATTAATTCAAGTTAAATTACATGTACATGCTCTATTTAACCACGGATAATAAAATAAATTTATTTTATTATCCATGATTTACCACAAAACAACCCTTCACAACTGTAAAAAATTATTGCTACATTGAAATACGAGTGGGATGTGTGTACAGTAAAGGTTTTGTCTTTTAATCTGATTCACTTCCAATATTTTCATCATCAGACTCATTAACATCTAATTCATTCATTATTCCATACACTATTTTCGGTTGAAAGTGGCCAGAACTTTCCTTTTCCAACTTGCATAAGAATCAACATTGTTAGTGGAAATTGATGCCTTTTTGGGATCACCAAACTTTTCTACTGTTTTCCTACCTGGAACATATTAAAAGAACCTTCTCCTTAAAATAAAATGTGCTGCCTTGAGTTGATCAGGGAACGGATCATACGAAGGGGGTAGGGGGGTTAGCTTCCTATTTCCTCTGTGGGGGTGGTATGGATGTTTTCTGGAGTGACCCATTACAAAAATCAATGACGTGAGAAAGAATGCTTCAGTATGCTTGTCTGGCATTAGACAGAGTAAAATTCTGAATTAGGGTGCATCAGAGTGCATTGCCACTTAAAGGGTTAATAACGCATACTGTATGTAGTCAGAGGCCTATTCGTGGCTGGGGGGGGGGGCTTGGGAGAATTTATTATAATTATATACACAGGGACGCCGGAACAATGTGAAGGCAAGGGGGGCAGATTTTTGTTAAAGGGCACTTTTGAATTGATATATACTGAGAGATGTTTGCAAAACATCGGGAGTTGAACTTCGCCTAATCATGTTTTCTATTTATTGGATGATAGGGGTGTGAGGGGGTTCTCCACCAGGCGATTGTGCTATTCTTGAAGCCCGATAACTGCATTTCTTGCATTTTCTGAAGCAAATTCGTAAAAGAATCGCACTAAAATTTTTGACAATTCGCTCTTTCACCAAGGCAATTCTTTAAATTGAAGGGCACCTTTGCCCCCTTTCCCCTCCTGGTAAAGGGCAACGGGGGCGGCTGCCCCTCCTGCTCCCCCATTTCCGGCGTCCCTGTATATACATTAGATTTATCAGATATATAATAGAATATACTCATACTATTTGATTCAATCTCATCATGTTTAATGTCAGAAAATTGATGAGCAATACACTTTTCCCGTAGGTTAGTGGAAAAACACTCTGTTAATTTATCAGTGAAGGAAAAACGTTTTAAATGATTATATATCTACAATTATTGTTACAGAAATTGGAACCAATGGTTCTAAACAGATTCAATGGAAAATTTATTTCTGACCGTAATTTTTAAAGTGCATATGACATTAATACCATTCTTTCACCAAAAATCAGCAAAAATTAGACAATTCGAATAATATATATCATTCCTTGATCGGATAAATACTTTCAGAGATAATTTAGATCGAATATTCAAAAAAATAGGGTTATTCAAGACATGGCCGGGAGAAAAGAGGCTGAGTACGAATCAGGTTTGTGATGTCACACCGGGGACGGAAGTGAATCGACTCGTGTTGCATTACAATAATTATCTATTGTGTGCAATGAAAATTTGTATACTTTGCGCTTCGAAATGCCTGTTAGATATGCTGAATACGATTGTTCTAACACAACAGATGCTACAAATCAAATAGCTCTACATCCAATACCATATTATGGGGATTTTCGGCTGCAGTCATTAAGGAGAAGGAAACATTGGATAGATTTGGATAAATTGAAGCGAGCCAGATCGGAGCCGTCTCGTCAATTGTCAAATGCATGTTTGCACAAAGACATACATTTCAAGGCGGATGACTGTTTGTACACTCTGAATATGTCGGGGCTAAAAGAACGCACATTTCTTCAACTAATGAGGGATGAAATTGGAGTTAGCGTTTATCCGACGGTGCAAACTGTGGTCGAAAGGCAGGACATATAATAATGCTATTAAAACTGCGAGGGTGATTTTATATACACGCAAGGTGAGACAATGTCTTATATTGCCTTTAATATACTTGGTTTTATATTTGTTGAGAATGATAGTATTGGATATTAAAAATAAAAGGAACTTTATTAAATACATAAGTCTTGTGGTTGTTCAGCGTCGCTCCTGACGAAGGGCCTTTGCTCGAAACGTCGAGAAGATATTTTGATGTTTTATAGGCTTGCGTGTACCTCCACTACAAAGATTCTATTGAATACAATTGTATAATACTACATTAAAATTAGATTAAAAGGCGAATTAGACGCAAGGTTAGACAATGTCTTTTATATTGCATGATATACACTCTGCTAATATCTGCAATACTATGTTTCCGAGGCTCCAGGACAGTGGTAACATTGAAATATCGAATGCAGTTGGGGCACTTGGCAGTATTGATTATAGATGCACTCAAATATGAACATTGAATATTTTAATACTGGGTTTGTTTTAACAACAAACTTTTAAAGAACTTTTATCTAATTTTAATGTAGTATAATACAATTGTATTTAATAAAGTTCCTTTTATTTTTAATATCCAATACTATCATTCTCAACAATTATACAACCAAGTATATTAAAGGCAATGTAAGACATTGTCTCACCTTGCGTGTATATAAAATCACCCTCGCATTTTTAATAGCATTATTATATGTCCTCATGCCTTTCGAGTTTCGACCGCAGTTTGTACCGTCAGATAAACGCTAATCCCAATTTCATATCTCATTCAGTCGAGGAAATGTGCATTCTTTTAGTCTCGACATGAAATGCATGTCTTTGTGCAAACATGCCTTTGATTGACGAGACGGCTCCGTTCTGGCTCGCTTCAATTTATCCAAATCTATCCAATGTTTCCTTCTCCTTAATGACTGCAGCCGAAAATCTACATAATATGGTATTGGATGTAGAGCTATTTGATTTGTAGCATCTGTTGTGTTAGAACAGTCGTATACAACATATCTAACAGGCATTTCGAAGCGCAAAGTATACAAATTTTCATTGCACACAATAGATATTTATTGTAATACAACATGAGTCGATTCACTTCCGTCCCCGGTGTGACATCACAAACCTGATTCGTACTCAGCCTCTTTTCTCCCGGACATGTCTTGAAAAACCCTATTTTTTTGCCTGTTTGATCTAAATTATCT
>CACRXK020014333.1:3031-13188 GCA_902702795.2 Paramuricea clavata
GGGGGGGGGGGAGGTCGACGTTTTTTTCCGAAAACAAAACGTCCCAAAAAATTTTCCAAACACTAGTTTGAGATAATAATGGCTTAACAATACTTTTTCAGACCTTTTTCGACCTCAACTTTTCAGAAAATTCCTTAATTAATATTTAATACGTTCCGCAATTCAAGCATTCTGGCGCCCCATCTGGGCAAGTTGGGCCCCTTTTTTGACAAACTGGGCGGGGGGGGGGGGGGGGGTGTTACACCCCCCAGTAGTTCCAGCCTTGGTTCCAAGGCTAGTAAATGGATCTTCAAATGATTCAAACAAATGTTTTCAACGTAGATTCATGTTACCTATTGGAACATATTCCTCTCGCCAAGACATCGTTCGTTACGTCGGAGACAAATTGAAGATACTTCTGCTCTTCAGTCCTGACAAATAAATAAAACACAATCACGCACGCATTCATTATGAACAAGTTCTTCCTGATATTTCTTGATAGTTCATCCCCACCTAGTGATGTCTACCAAGTACCCACCCCCTAAAGAAGTCCAGCACCACCCTAAAAAAATGCTTTTCGGCGATACATTTTTCGAATAGCGATTAGCGGAACTTCTACTGTTAGCGCGTGTCGATTTCTTGAAACGATTTACTAATTGTTTGTGAGCTCACGAGAAAATACTCAGAATGCTTTGGCTAAATATCATGGTTAAATATGTAAACATGTCGAGGTTGTTATACAGCCATATTTTTAAAGATACTGTACTTTGACAAGCAAATTTACTGTACTGTGCTACAGCAACTGTCTAGTCACGCATACGTGATAAAAAGCCGATATAAACTTCATAACAAAAGATAATGTAAAACATAACAGAACGGCAAACATGCAGATTCGACCAGTCAAATAATGGAAATGTTGGAATAGTAGCGTTGCAGACTGCAGAGGAGAGTGGGCAGTAGGGCTCCCTCATGCACCACTCCATGGAAAACCGGCACCCGGTCCCCTCCTTGCAGATGAGGCTAGATCCAGCCCTACTTATCCATATTTATTCGTCCCCAGTGTAGATCAAGTCATTCCTTACCAAATCATTTCCTCAGGATTTTTCTTTCTCGGTTTCCTTCGAGTTGGCGAAGATTTATAGCTAAACGACACTGTAGACAAACTTAAATTGGGATTCGCTTCAAATTTATCTTCCATCTCAAACCTCGGAGTACTCGCGTATAACCTGTCTGTGGTCCGATATTCTCCCAAACCATTCTCTAATGTTCTATTTCCTAAATCACTCCATTCCTCGCGTTGGGAACTTGTGTGTAAATTAGACGTGTCATTAGATTCAAAAGTTTTGGTGTTTTCATTAATTTGGGACCCAGAGAAATTTCCCGTGTTCGGTTTCTGATCCCTTCTGCGGTTATTCCTGTGATAGCGTTCATGATTATTATATTCATCAATGTGATTATTATGTCTAACAGAACCATCATTTAAATCAAAATTATTCGTGTCCGAAATTTTCCCATTTTCATTATTTCGCATTCCGGACGAATTTTCAAGGTTTATTGTAGGATCTGTCCTGCGCCTCTCAAAACGTTCATAATTATAGTGATCATTTTGCATATTATGTCTAAGAGAATCATTATTTTCCCGTAAATCATCATCATTATTATAAGATGTTCGGTTAGTTAGCATGGCCGGTTCTTTCAGTCTTTGGTTATAATGTGTTTGTCTCGAATCTCCATTTTCTCGGAAAGTTTGAGAGGGTAGTCTATGGCTCCTGGATTTCCTGGAACTGGGTCTTTGACTCTGTCGAGGAGGTGAGTTTACCGTGTCGTTGGTGGAAATGTGATTGAATGTGGTGGGATTGTCGTTTATGTCCCGATCTCTGGGAGAGTTTGACGCCTGAAAGTTTGTGTTGAGATTAATGTTATATAGAATTACAATACACAGGGTACAACCGTTAAAAATCTCACAACTTGTCACTGAAGATGTGTTCGCAACAGGCTTGTAGCAAGCTTGTCAACAAGTTGTAACAATGCTGTTATTTTATCAAGTTGCTACAAGGTTGTCACTCACAACTTGTAAACTTGTTGACAAATTGTTGTTGGAACAACTTGTGACAAGTCTGTTGAGCTCAACAACCTTGTAGCATTAAGTTGTCAACAAGCTGGGAACAAGCAGTGCGAACACATCCTGTTGACAAGTTGTTGGAACAGCATTGCTACAAGTCTGCTGCAAGTTTGTTACAACTTGTGCGTTTTTACGCGTGTATACTCTGTCGTGTACAACAGACCCTCCTGACCTCAGTGTGATAATTTGATTGTCTTGATGAAGATCGCGAGGACGTTCTCTGTGTGTTTGATGCAAGTAATGCTTCTTTTCTTTTTCTGTCCTTTTCTAAAATGGAATGAATGTCACATATGATTGAGTTTATTAGGTTTCTCACTCATTGGTCACGGAATCCCAACAGGCTATTGCTCAAATGATAGAGGATCCGAGGCACAGAATAAGGCACACAGAAGGGCACCCTGGCCGCCATCTTCCTGGCCAGTCGATTTAGTTTTCTGGCCAATAAACGCGCTGTATTGGCTGAAGGCCCCGCCTTCTGGCCAGTCAACTGCACATTTTTGCATAGAAAAATGGTGACACGTTGCAACGCTGAGTGGCCCTTCTGGTACTGATCTTTATTCTGTGTCCGAGGTATCTACGATTTAACGTCCTTATCCGAGAAGACGCGAGAAGATTACCTTTTATCGTGAGTTTCATAGACTTTGGAGCAGAAGTATCCACACATGCTATTAAAAACAGAAATATTTACACAGTCACATTTTTTTCTTCCCTATTTTTCAGACTAGATGCAAGCGTTTAAATGTTCCAAAATATACAAATGATATATTACCTTTTGCAGAAGAAATACGTTGGTAATGTGATTTCATATGATTGTACACTAAGTCTTGAGACATTCTTGACATTGAAACTGGGGAATACACTGCGGGAAAAAATTTAATTTGCTCACAGTTTAGATGCAGTAATTTCTTACTTTTAAGCTATTCTTGATTCTGTCTTCTACAGTGCTAAGATCCTTGCAGTAATAATCCCAATTCCCAACATTGAGCCTAATGCCAATGCTAAAGCTAATTAACCCTAATGCAGAGTTAAACTCTAATCTCAACCCTAACCCAGAGATTGTAGAGTTCAGGACAGAGCTGCTCCCAACAATTTTTCAGGGAAAAGTTTTAGCGTTGCTGGGAGAGTTTCATATAAACAATTTCTAGACTCTAAGTTTCACTGTTTTTAATACCTATATATGGACATGTTTTGTGCCCTTGATATACCCTTGAAAATGGTTTTGAGGTGCAGGGGCAAAGTGGGGGTATGGGGTGTGCCCCCCCCAAAAAAAAATACAAATCATCCTGATGGGCAGGGCAATCAAACTGCCAATAAAATTAGATAAAAGTAGATAAATAAATTATGAGTACAATTTTAAATGATAGAATGTAGAGTTATTAAGTAACTTATTATAGCTAACAAACACTAAGCAGTTTGTATGCATGTACATTGGCATCGGCAGTTCAATTATACACATAGTTAATTAGCGATGTATTGTATTAGCGTTGGCGCTTCAGGCTGCAAGGGATCATTGGTTTTGGCAGGGCAATTCTGCCAGATACCCCCCTAATTAAAAGGGGCTAGTCTTGCCCCTGCACCTCTCCCCTAAGACCCCCCCCCCCCAACTCTGTACCTTAATTAATATGTAATTCCTAATCTTAATACAACCCTAACCTCAGTCCTAACCTCTAACAATACACCCTTTCCGGAAAACGTACCACTTTAGCTTAAGAGCCTTGTTTTCTTGTATGTTACATTTATAGTTAACCTATTGAGTGGCAGCACTCTCTTCTTGACAAGTAAAATTATCTGGTGTTAGACAGAGTAAAATACTAATTAGTAGGGAGCATGAGGGTGCATTGCCACTTAAAGGATTACAGCTTAACATGAAAACGAAGCTCTGCAGCCAAGGTGACATATTTTCCCAAAGCGTGCACTACATTTTTGTAAAACTGGGCATCAAGATTATTCAAGGCGTTACAAGCTAATTAATGCCCTAATAGTATGGCAGCCTCATTGTACTGAAATATAATCTTAGGTAGTGCCCAGGATGCATTTAAACTGCAATACTTCGGTGTGAGTTTGGTAAATTACAATACTACCTATAGTTAATATTGGCGTATCTTCGGCATAGAGTTTCCATGGAATGCGCCCTGGGGGTATATAGTACTAATAATATATCTTCAGATTGAAGGGACACAAGGAGAAATATACAAGGAGACATTATTTCATACTGGATAGCTTTAACTTACCAGAACTTTTTGTGGAAAGATGACCGATTGGCAAAACATTCGGCGTTTTAGTCGCTTTTGATTGAGAGAGCCCTTGAAAATGTTTCCAAACAAAACATATATTGACGTTCTTTGTATATAAAGTTTAAATAAACCTGGCTTGATAGGTCTCTATATTTATGTTATAAACTATGTATTGAAAGTGATGTCGTACCTGCTATACGTCTGGTCATTTTAGTAAATATTTACTTAGCAATTTAATAAAATTAAAACCACTTTCTTTGACTGACAATGCAGCCATATTGTTTATAAAACAAGCGTCCTTCCGTAACCTAGGCAACGCAGGGAACTTTAAGAATTATATGGAAAGAAATAATTTTATTGAAAAAGACATTATACTCAATGAAAATAAAGAGAAAAGTTCTCAAAAATTGTATAAATATAAAGGAAAAATATTTTTAAATTTATATATTTTGAAATACATTTATAATATTTTATGTGCCAAAAACTGTAGAGAGCCACCTTAAAATAGTTTTCGGAAAATGGTAGCCTGAAATATCAGGCGCAAGTCGCCTGACTTTTCAGGTTGCAGAACCGATGTTACTTGGTATAAGATTGAGTATAATGTCTTTTCAAGAACCAAAATGGCGGGCAGTCTTAGCAGTGAAATAAAAAAATTTGCTTTGAATATCCTTGAAAATGGACAGATAGTAACTTGTATGGATCAGCTACGCATAGATAAACTTCGTAGTGGGTAAGTGTTGAAGAATTAGAAACTTTTAATCCACAAGAAAGGGTAAAAATATATTAGTTTGCGTGTATGAATATCACTATGTAGTAATTATGCATGCTTGTGATGTTACTCTGAGTGTATATCCACACCGGGAAAGCTTGAAAAATTTGCCTGGCCATGATGACATCGTGGCCAGGCATATTTTTAGGGTGTGGATATACAGTCAGAGTAACATCACAAGCATCATATTCACTTGAGAACATTACACTAACACAGAAGCAATTATGCAGTTATCATAGAGTGATCAAAGTTGAAACGAACATAAATATATCTTATGTATTGTATATATACTGTAGTTCATGAAAAAGTAAGATATATAGTATTAAGGAAGTAGTTTATAGATAAAACAGTATCTAGTGTGGGAACGAAACGTAAAGGAAACGAAACGGGAAGGGGACAAATTACGACCTGGGATGAAACAGCAAGGGGATGAAATGACCAGTTACCGTAGACATCAATCATGACATTACCTGAGCCCTGACTGAAATGTTTACGATCGAATTCCACACCTGAGATTTCAAAAATTAAATAGTTAATTTGATTCTATCATTCTATCAACTGATGCAAATTGTGAATTGTGTAATTATTATTTTCTCATTGCAGTTCTAATGTTACAAAAGAAAATAATTGTGATCGATTTAGACTTCTGATTCCTTATGGTGGCACTACGTTGAAATGTAAGAAAATAAAGCAGAGTGCTTGTTTCATTAGATGCAAACTAAATTAAAAACTGAGCTACTGTAATAACTTCAATTTACGAACCATGATACAGTTGTTAACGCCTATTAAAGTGTGTTCGTGCAGCATGCAATCACAAAAGGGATTTGACTGTAAGCTGACCTAAAAAAATATACCTGTGGTTCTCAGGTTTCATATCGCGAAAAAATTAGGGTCAGTAGGTCGGAAATAATTTTTTTTTTAAATATTTTTTTCATGGTTTTTTCAATAATTAGTGCGACAACAGACGCCATTTTGGCAGCAGCCCGCAACCACCTGGAGAAAATAGGGTCGCATGGTCAATTGTGTTGAAAAAATAATAGGGTCGGCAGAAAAAAATAGGGTTGGTCGGGAACCAGAACCACAGGTATTTTTTTAGGCCTAAACATTCATGAACAGTTCTGCAAATTAAACAATTAGATTGTTTACACCTTAAAATAATTAGTTAAACACATCTGATTGGCTAATAAATTTAGGAAGACAGTTAAGTGTGTGCAGTATCAAGTTCAATTTGTAGAATTGTTGAGCAAAAATAACTGTTTGTCATATTGGTTAACATTGAAAACTGCTTGCAAATTGAGCCCATAAAGTTTGCAAAACATATAGCATTATCATTGACAGAAGTTCAAAACTAATTGTAAACAAACATACAGTACTTCTCATCTCACATTAAAGTTTAAGACATAATCGTTAACTACACTTACAACTTTGCATCTAATTGTAACAATAATGTTTTAAGATCACATGCACACACTTATAGGCATTAACAACTGTAACCACTGTTCATGGGACTAGAAGTATTTAAGAGTTCAACTTAACTGTCATGATATTTCTGTTTTTCTAGGGGAAATTGTATTTAATTCTGATGAGCCACATTTTCCACCTGATGTTGTATTTGGTGACTGTGAACCAGATTTTGAACCAAATTTGGAGGAAATACCAGTATGTACTTCCATAATCCAGTGTTTACATGTGACCTTTGAGGCGGGCTGGCTCACCAAAATAAACCACTGGGCTCACTGCTATAAATAGTCCTAGTGTTGTTGTTGTTATTGTTGTTTTTGTTTTTAATAGCATATAATAACTTTCTAATTACTGCCTAATATATATGTCATACAATATAAAAATATTTTAATTTACAAATAGTACAATATATCTTTTGTGAGCAACTTTCTTGGTTACTGTATAACTTACAGAATCATTCACAGAGACCTTTTGAAATCAAAATTTGTTGAGAAACTCTTATAAATCAGATTTCTAATCGACAACAATATACAGTATTTGTGTGAACATACTGTAGCAATATACTGTAACACTCAGCCTGCTTATGTGAGCCAACCCAAGTAATTGCATTTATATGGAAAATTCCCTGCCCAGATTTACAAGATCTCGGGTCAGTAAAATTTGAGCCGGGACCTCACATAGGCAGGACCAGCTTGGTTCCCATATAAATGCAAAATGAATTTTAGTAGGAAATACTAACAAAGGCAAGATCTTGTCTAAATCGTGCCAGCTCGGTTAACCATGCAGGCTGGCTCGCCCCATATAAACAGCCCCTTATTGAAACTGATGTATATTAAAATACTTTCAGTCTTTGCAATACTGGAACCCAGAAGATCCCAACAGCTTAACAGCGATAGTGAATGAACTCCTAGAGCAGTACAAACAGTATCAATATGACTTGATCAAGACATGTTCTGCAAAAGTTGCATTCGAATTTGAGTCTGTTCGACAATTGGATACTTTGGCGAATATGGAAGTGTATGTACATCGAGGTACACAGGTAAATAATTGAACATAATGGCCATGATCTTCAACAATCTGTGGCAGTGTAGGTTGTGGCAATAATAAGAAAGATTTGGATAGATATAGAGATGCAACTAAATGAAAAATACAAGGAGAACTTCAACGTTTTGAGCGAAGGTCGTTTGTTGGAAATTCTGTGTATCTCTCTCTAATTTCCCGATGAAGGACCTTTGCTCAAAACATTGAAGTTCTCCTTGTATTTTCAGATTGTTGTATTCCTATTCAGGGTGTTAGCCAGAAAAAAAATTTTGTCTGTTAAACGTAAATTGGGAAAGTTTTTTTGACCGATCAAAGTCCTTGTGTAGGAATAAATAGTGTTTTTTTCCAACGTGTTTCTTATTAGATGCAAACAACGGTAGCTTGGTTTTGTACATTCCATTTCCGATGAATGAACACTGAAAAATGCACCCCATGGCACTTGTTAACGATTTATGTTTAACTTTATTTCACACCGATTACACTTTGTTCTGTACATTTCATTTCAGTGAATACACACCCAATATGAATGAAACGCGATATATTTTGAGAAAATAGTTAATGGGAAAAAGTAAATAAGTTCTTTGATATAATAATATAAAATCAAACGCAATGCACTTTCTCATCAGAAAAAATGAAAATCTTCCAGTAGACACAGTTGGGAAAGCCCCTTAGCTACTTCAATTGGGAAGAGTCCGTCAAACGGACAGTATATGGGCTAGCTAACACCCTGACTATTATTCAGAACTTTTTTATAAATGGCAATAATTCTTCATTATTATTTTTTACTGTGGCTATTTAAATTATTTAGAATCTTATGAGCAATGCTTGATATAAATATGCTAGAATGAAGTTACAATAACTTTAATTAATGCAGTTTTATGAGCATTGAAATAGGGTTAGATGTTGCATTAGATTAGGCTTTGGATTAGATTAAAGTTAAGATTAGATTAGAGTTAGGATGTGAATTAATTAGGAGTAGATTAGGCTTTGGATTAGATTAAAATTACGATTTGATTAAAATTAGATTATGGATAAGATTAGATTAAAGTTAAGATTAGATTAGATTAGAGTTGGGATATGAATTAATTAGGAGTAGATTAGGCTTTGGATTAGATTAGATTTAATTATCTATAATAATTTTCTATCCTCGCAGAATTCATATCAGCAAGCCAACTTTTTAATCAAATTACCGATTGATCTCGCCAGATTACCTCCATATCTAATTAATGTAAGTTGAAAACCTTTTGTGCTCTCGTTAACGTACTGCTAACTTCACACGTTAAAATGTTTTGATTGTCCAACATTTTAAAAAGCCCCCCACCCCCCGAAGGTATTTCAATTTTTTGTGCAGGATTGTCTGATCTTGCACGGGTATTGACCAATCAAATTACGTATTTCGTTGTAGTTATTATACATACACACATAAAAACGCACAAGTTGTAACAAGTCTGCAAACAAGTTGTTACAAGTCTCTTCACAAGCTGTCAACATGTTGTGTTCGCACTGCTTGTTCCCAGTTGTTGTAACAAGTTTGGTACAAGCTGTTAACAACTTGTAACAAGCTTGATGGCATTATCAGCCTTGTTACAAGACTGTGCTAACAAGTTTGTTACAGCCATGATACAATAAGGATGTTACAAGTTTGTCAACACAAGGTTGTAACAATTTTGTTATATCAAGCATGTAACGGACTTGTCAGAACAACAAGATTGTTACAAGTTGTCAACAACTCGACAAGTTGTTCTAAATCTGTTGACAACTTGTAGCAAACATTGCGAGCACATTTTGTTGACGGATTGATGGCAGACTTGTTACAAGATGTGAGATTTTTACATTGTGTAAGCAGTGTGTCGCCAGACATTCGTAATATAATGATGATGATAAAAGGTTCTATATTTTGTAGCAAAATCCTGGCGAAGACTTTATTATGCTCTATGTCTCTTACGAGGGATATAATGGCTCTACAGTTACTCCAAAAGTACTCCTTTCACCAAGAGTCGAGAAGTAAGACTCTAAACTCTTTATAATCCATTCTGTGTGCATGAATACGTGTATGCTTTCTCCATTAAGTTGCGCTGCACCCATACTTTATTATTTTGCACACGTAAAAATCTCACAACTTGTCAACAAGATGTGTTCGCAACAGGTTTGTAGCAAGCTTGTCAACAAGGTGTAACAATGCTGTTATTTTATCAAGTTGCTACAAGGTTGTCACTCACAACATGTTGACAAATTGTTGAATTGCAGGACGATAACAAGTTGTTGGAACAACTTGTAACAAGTCTGTTGAGTTCAACAACCTTGTAGCAAGTTGTCAACAAGCAGTGCGAACACATCCTGTTGACAAGTTGTTGGAACAGCATTGCTGCAAGTCTGCTGCAGGTTTGTTACAACTTGTGCGTTTTTACGTGTTTAATACCACTAATTTACTTGTTTAATACCACTAATTTACTTGTTTAATACCACTAATTTACTTGTTTAATACCACTAATTTACTTGTTTAATACCACTAATTTACTTGTTTAATACCACTAATTTACTTGTTTAATAC
>CACRXK020014334.1:0-13187 GCA_902702795.2 Paramuricea clavata
GTGCCATTTGTAAGCTCAAAGTCTACCTCGGTCTGCTTTACGTTTGTCCGGTTCTATCTATCTATTCATAATGTAACCAGTCACTGAGAAGCCCAGTTAGGGAGTGTGCTGTGAAATATCTGTATTTGTATTAAGAATTATATACGATTCAATTTCCCCGTTTAAATCTAAGAACAAGCACGTTGAGCTCAGAACACCCCATCATTCGATTTCTATATCGTGTTATTAAACCGCAAAAAGGGCGCGACGAGCGAGACAGGAACAGTGTACTAAAATGACAGAGTTGTTAAAAGAAGCTAAGATCAGTCGTAGAAATGCCAAAGCAGCGTTAACTAAAGCAGGGAAAATGTTAAGACATGCAATACAGGAACAGGACCAGCAGAGGAGGTTAAACAATCGCTAACTAAGCTACAAGAAGCGTATGAAAACTTGGTAACTAAACACGAAGAATTTACTAAATTAATCGGCGACGATGCGGAATTCGAAAAGGAAGAAGCCTGGCTAGCCGATTGTCAAGAAGCATATATTAGTTTGAATGAATGAATGAACAACTTTATTTAAAGAGGGTAGAAACACATGACAGCAATATAGCTGAAAAACCTGTGGTCCTCATATACATTATACATACAAAGTTATTAATTCTACTTTAAGACGTCTAAAGGCTACTTAGAGTAAATATGTAAAAGGTCTTAGGATTATAAATTTATATATACAAATTATATACAGTACAACTTGATGGTACGTCACAATAATAATTCGAAGCGATCGATGCCCTTATAAGATTCTAAGAAGTATTTTTAACGGCAATCTTAAAGGAATTAACGCTAGGTTTTGTCTTAATTTCGACTTAATATCGTCTTAATTTGCCAGGAATTGTGGCAAAAGGGTATCAATTGGGACGATGAACTCTCACCTAAATTTCAGCAACAATGGTTATAATTTTTGAGAAAATGAATAGCTTCTGATTCTTTGTGTCATTGCTGCTGCATCCCGATGTGCATTCGAAACTTGTGCATATATAAGAAGCGTTAATGTAAGCGGTTTAGTCGCAGTAAAATTCGTAGTAGCCAAGTCACTAGTCGCTCCACTTAAGGGGTTAAGTATTCCGAGAATAGAACTTCAAGCAGCAGTACTGGCTAGTAGGTTATACAAAACCATATAAAAAGAAACGCGAATGGAACAAGAAAGAGCTTTACGATTACTGTGCAGGCAAAGGAATTCAATGGAAATTCACAACTCCAGGCGCACCACACCGGAATGGTTGCGCGGAAGCCCTAGTCAAAAGTTGCAAACGAGCTTTGAAAACGGAGATTGGTGATCACACTCTCTCCCCCTTTGAACTATATACGTGTATCCTCCAAGTGGCAAACCTTGTAAATCAACGCCCCATCGGTCGTGTCCCAAATGACCCGGACGACGGATCTTACCTTTGCCTAAATGATATGCTTCTTGGAAGGGCATCAGCTCGTGTACCTCAAGGGCCATTTGAAGAAACCAGAAACCCCAGACGGCGAGTCGAATTCGTGAAGAAGATTGTTAATTACTTTTGGAATCGTTGGAATAGAGATACATTTCCGTTGCTTCTAGAAACCGCGGAAAAAGTGGAACATAGTGAAACGCAACGAGATTTGTGATCGTATCAGATAACAATGCAGTTAGAGGAAATTGGATCATTGGAAGAATAATCGAAGTTTATCCAGGACAAGATGGAAATATGAGAAACGTGAAAGTAAGAACACCTTCAGGAGAATATTCAAGACCGATTACGAAGATTGTGTTTATCCAGCCTGCAGAAAGATATGATGAATGAAGATAAGTATCTCATTGGGGGGAGGATGCTCCGCTGAGGGGACAGACTAAATTTAATTATAGTTAATATTAACTGCAAATTACATTTAAAGAAAACAGTATAGTTTGCTCGACATTTCTCTACATTAGTATTCCGAACAAAACAGAGCAGAACTGAACAAAAGTTTACCCGCTAACCAGACAGAGTTTATAAGTTGAAACAAGCTAACCAGTATTGCTAAACAGATAAAATAATAAGTATCAGACGCCAGATGTAAACGTGGGAAGCCTCACAGAGGTAACTTTATCTTATTTATGTATTAATTAAGGATTACAGCACTCTTGGAGTGCATTATCGGGATTTACAAGCACGAGTTCACGAACAAGAAACAAGAAATTTAACACTGCACGAGGCGCAGCCGAGTGCAGTGTTAAATTTCGAGTTTCTTGTTCGTGAACGAGTGCTTGTAAATGCCGATAATGCACGAACAAAGAGTGCTTTAAACGTTTTAATATTCAGTTTGAGTAAACCATAAAAGAACAAGCATTTCATATTGTCACCGTTAACCGTGTAAACTGCACAAAAAAACAACAAAAACTCGCCTTTAAATAGCGAAATACCCCATGCCGTTGCTCTTTTTGTGTTTGTTGCCGTTGCCTCCGAAATTATCGCTTCTATTTCCTCAGAGGACAATTGCAAAAACTTTTCACACTCAGCAGCCATCTTGCAGTGCGATAAAAAGTTCATGCACGGCTATAATGCACGCCCGTGCATTGTTGTTATGTAAAAGTAAGTCACGTGGTACAAATCGACCAATCAGAACACTAGTTTACGAAAACTGAATAATAATGTAATTTAGCGACAGTATTGTAATATGTATTTGTTATATTTGTTTAATTTAGATCGAATAAGAATCTATTAAGAATGATATACGATTCAATTTCCCCGTTTATATCTAAGAACAAGCACGTTGAGCTCAGAACGCCACACTAACTGATAGGGGAACTTGCGAGAATGTGTTTGTGTTTCTCACTTCAATATACCCTATGTATTTTTAAGAGACAAATCATCCCAGTATGAGCGAACACTAAATAATATTAATGACACAGCTGGTTACTTGATATGGGGAAGTAATTGTGAGAACAGGTGGGAATTTTGTGTTGCTAGAAATAAATTGCGGGCGCTGACGAAAAATTATTTCAATTTTTTTTTTAAATGAGCAAAAACAATTTTTTGAGCTTCTTTTAGGAAAATTTTGATTTGGAAGAATTTGAATTCATTTATTCAAAGCTTGTGCAAAAAGTTCTGAATAAAAGACCTTAAATATTTATTTCTCCTGCGAAATACTGACAAAATTTAATTTTTTCCGAAGATGCAAGTTGTTTTGGCTCCATGTACAGATGAAATTGAAAGACTAAATAATACCTTTAGAAGGTTTATTTATATGATTACTGTCGATTTATGAAACTTCGACCGCTAATGTTCCAAATTTCGTTGCGAAGTTTGCAAGTGCGTTGCGAAGTTCAAAAGGTCATAATGAGGTTTACAAACCAGTTTGTAAACTGTGCATTTGATTGGCTTCTTTAACTTGCGCGGGACCGATCAGGGACTTTGTTTACACATTGGCTTGTGAATTCCAATTTGAACTTCCCAAAGTCGCAACGAACTTGCGAACATCGGAACCAAGTTCGCAACATATGTAGTCAAAGCTTCGTGAAATCGACTGTAAATCCTTGAAAACACAAATTGGTGCAAAAATCGTTATTTTGCTACATATAGGAAAGGCCAAATTTGCCAATGGTCTCTAATATTCCGCTATAAATTGCATGTTTTTGCTAATCCTGTTCGTTAAAGCATATCTGTTCAAAGATGGAGCCTATTGATATAGAAAATATGAATATTTTAATTTTGAAATCTCAGCGAATATAAAGTATTAGGAGATTGTGGAGAACGCAGAAGTGTATATCACATACCGCTCCTTGAGCTATATATAAATCGTCGCTTTTCTTTTCATCTTATGCTTCCTAAACTTGTTGGTATAAAGTTGCAAGATTGTATAAACAGTGGTGAGGCTTTGATTATATTCATATAGCGGCAGCTCGTGCTACGCAAATTTTTAATTATTTGCATCATTGAAACCTTGGGAAATGTATTGACCAATTTAGACGCAGTTTTATTAGCATACCATGATCATCATCGTTTGCCATGGCTACAAATTCGCTGCTGTGTATAAAATTTACATTATAACATGCAAAACTTGCAAGATAATTTCTCATACTTCCATACGTGCATACATATCGAGGAAAGTATTGTAATAATATTATCATTAGTGTTAGCCTTTGGATATGAGAAACAGTACAGCAAAAACAAATTTGAAAATAGCAAAATTACATATTTTAGTTACGTTGTATTTTAAAACACGCACTTGGCAACATAGCCGGCTTAATATAATGACAGGTATATTTTACAGGATGCAGTCATGATTTACGCATGCCTCATTCGAGAGGGGGTTGGGGGTCATTAATTATTTGTACTTTTAGTTACACCGAATAATCTACAGCCATTTAGAATACCATATGAACATCGTTTTTGTAGTGATGTTTACGTTGCGAATTCTGGTGTTGTTCCTGCAACTTCATCTTGCCACAGCAGAAGAAAGCATTTACGTCGATTATGAGAGTAACCCCGATCACCCGTTTCCTGTGATACGTTGGGGTAAGTCAGCTTTACATCTCAACGTTTTGTTGCGAGTGGGGAACAATCTTCAGGATCACTTCATCCCTGGAGAGTTTTCAAAACGAGTGAAAACGTTTGTAGGATAGGTTCTATATCGTCATGATGTACTAGTAATTGAATGTATTCAGTACAACAATATACAGTTTCATAAGACTCAGTTTGGTAGGTTTACTTGTTGACTGTTTTAAATGATAGCCGTGCATGTTGGTCAGTATAGTATAATATACCTTACAGTTCATCTTAAATTGATGCAGTATTAGAATTCCCGTAAACCATTGGTATACATGGGCGAAACTAAAACAGATCGAAATTTAATCCATCCAAAAACTTATCTGTTGTAACATGGGAGGTAAATAACTCGCCTGTCAACTTTTTCAACTTTGACGCAAAATTCTATCACGAATATTCTATATTTTTTTAATTCAGTGCTCTAAAACTGCTATAGCATATCATTATCTTACTTTGCTTATACGCGAGTAACATTCATGCATAGTTTCAAAGGCAAATTTCGACAAACTGCCTGCAGAACGTCTGACGTTGCATGCCTATATAATTACAAATAATTTATAAAATACCTAATATCCTAATACAGTTGATCAGCTTTTGTCCTAATCTCATCGATGATCAAGATTCGCCCCTTACATCTATCTGAACATTGAGGTTTTGGGATTGGTTGATTATAAAAATTAATTAAGAATATCTTTTCTAAAGAATGAGACACAAAACATGCCATTGAAGCCTGGTTTCGATATGCATGGTCGTAATGATCGTAAAAATAGAGTCACGATATTTTTTCTTAACGACCAATTTATAATAGTTTATAAGTATTATCGAGTTATAATCACTCCGGTTATTTTCTATTCTAAAATGTTGTATTTCGGCTGATGAGAAAGATGGTGACTCAATCTTTACGACCGTTACGACCATAAACCATGGAAACCGCCTTGTAAGTCATTAAGTTAGCGTCACCTGTGTTATTTTTGTTTAACTAATGAGTTCACATGCATTATTTTACTGACAGTTATAACAAAGTGCTGTAATTAGCTTTTAACGTGAATAGCAATTGCTCATACTAAACTAGGTCAAAAGAAAAATAGCCTATATGAAAAACAGGAAATGAAATAACTATTGATTAAAACCAAATAGATATTCTGTACAGGATGCATTATGCTTTTAATCAATAATATAATTCAAGAGAAGTCGTACTTTTTATTAAATATATTGATCGTCTCATTGCTAAGAAAAAATATCGCCATCATAAAATTTTCTTCTAATGTTACTATTATCACGACTTGATTCAAATTTGAAGTCTTACTGAATACACCAAAAGAATAAACTTGTGAGTTACCAGATAGTGTCCGCTATATTGACATTCACTGCGTAAAATATTAATTAAGTAATAAGAACAGCTTCCTGAGCGAAATGGCAATTCACCTGTTCAAGTGATGAACCAATTAATCACCGGCTGAAAAAGATCTTAAGAGCTGTTTACATTGAAGCTGGACAGGATCACGAGACTTGACCGCCCATGCATTATGAATTAAGAAATCTTTGAAGAATCATTTAGAGATAGTCTCGTTTTGCGGCTCTCGACTAGATTTTTTACAATCTTAAGTTGAAAATTTAGCTTTTTCCTATTTTTGGCAAAATCACGATTTTTGCACTAAGTGTTTTCAAGGATTTAATCATAAATAAACTTTCCAAAGATATATCTGAGTAGAAAAATGCGTTAAAAATAAATTTTCAACCCAAACCTGAGTTTATTTTTTTAATTTCATCTGTCCAGGGAGTGAAAACAACTTGCATCATCGAAAAAGTTAAATTTCGTCAATATTTCGTCGTAGAAATAAATAGTTTATAATTGTCCAAATTCAGTTTAAAGTCTTTTATCCAGGACATTTTGCAACAGCCTTTAAATAAGCGAATTTAAATTCTTGCACATCCACAGTTTTCGTCCCAAACGAGAAGAACAAAAACTTGTTTTTGCTCATTTTTATAATTTAAAACAAAATTTTCGCTAGCGCCCGCAATTTGCTGGCCAGCGACAGCAAATTTCCCACCTGTTGTTGACATACAGAACAGAGAGGACTTTCGTCAACGCTGCGTGAAAATAGTGCGGGCTCGTGAGCTTTTTCCCGCAAATTTTGCTTTTCGATATTTTGCTTACAATTTCAAAGGATGTTGAAGTTTACAGCATTGTGATTCATTGGTTTTTGAAAGCATCGGGTTTTTTTTTCGTTGGAACTTTCATGCTAACTCTTCAACAACCTAATGACTGGTTTTAAAGCAAAGAAATTGAAAGGAAAACTTATATTTTCATACGAAGAAGATGAGTGGCGATATTCATGTTCGACTGTTTTGAGCAGATGCTTCGAAGAACATGTATAATCGGACCTTGTAATTTAAAAGTGTACTTGGAAAAGCCGAACAAAGTGGTAAATTTTGTTACCTGGTGTGTTGGCCATCATAATTTACAAGAATAGTGCTCACCGGCGTTTAAACTGGCTACGAAATATCCTGAATACTTCGTCGAGTTCTCTACCGCCATGTGACCTGTAGTTTAATGTGGCACGCGTCTTTGAAAGGGCGTTACTTGACTTTAATCGACGTGTAAGGTATAGCTTAAGTAAGCCAACATTTCTTTGTAATGCAAGCTACATTTTCATATCTTTAATGTGTGAATATTTTTAATTTTGTAAAAAATTAAGCCGAATATGTTGTTGGAAAAAGTATCGAGTGCTTCATAATAACACTCAGATCTTATATACAGATATTCGTATTTTATTCAAAATCTACCCTTTATCACCACTTTTTTATTCTTTTATGTTAAAGTATACATAATCCTTGACTTGATAACACGATGATCTACTCTATGAAAATTGGGCAAAGGGACGATCTTTGCAGAGAAACTTGACCGTACGGTGAAATCGGTAGTTTTGAGACCCTATATTAATTGCAGTATTTCGTGACAATATGTTAGCCGATTTCTAATTTACATTGTAGAACGGCTTCCTAGTGAATTAAATTATTTGTCTATCTTCTAACGAGTAGTAATAACCGCGCGCGATTTCTTTTTGTTGATGGATATCGATGTTGAAATCATTTTAGACTTTTCTTCATATACAACAAGTACACTAACGAGCACTGAATCACTGTTTGCAAAGAAACTAGCCTATATCACCTCCATAATTCTAGCTTGTTTTTAAAGTCAAATAGTTTCTCCATGGATAAAAGTAGTTTTTATGGAGTCAAAAATAGGACAAGTACGAATTTATAGAAGGTCAATTTGCACTTGTATATCTCACTTCGAAAAAGATATACATATAAAACTGGCATATTTGTACAGCGAAATTAAACTGCTGCAACAAAGCTTTTATTTCTATTTTCACGTTGTTATTCCAAAGCAAACACTCCTAAGTCGAAAATGCCTAAAATTGTGAGCATAGAAACACCAAAAAAACAAGAAAACGACTTCATAACACGAGTAGTTTTGGCAAATTTGGTGTTTGTTTTTAGAATTCAGTCACGCGATCAACACGTGCTCACGTGCACTCCACGCTTATGTTTCTCGCGCATGCGTAGACGGAAATCTCCTCTGTTGATATACAGTTATATCAACATTCGTGGAAATTGGGAAAACGAGAAATTGCGTGGAAACACAACGCCCGAAGGGCGGAGTGTTTTCACACAATTTCGAGTTTTCGCAACATACAATATATGCAATATAGCGTGATACATACAATATAGCAAGCATAATGCTTTCAGGTTTCTGTTGCCGTTTTCTGTTGTACAGATGAAAAGACCTTCGATTATATCTTTATCAAAACATGACGTTATGATGTTCTTTGATTATTTTTGTTTTCAACTTTTTTCACACTTGATAATACCATAAAGCAATATATTATTAACAAATATCAGGTAACAGTGTCCAAATATCAGCTTTCTGGAGTAGAAAGAAGCTAAGGAGAGTTTATTTAAATCGCTAAATAAGCTTACAATGAGAAGAGGGAAGAGTACAGTATGGTTAGTAAAAATTGTCTGTATTCGGATACAAAATATATTTGGCATCCACACCTTAGGCTCTCAAAGTAAACCAAGTTGTGTCAAATTTTGTACAGAAACATATGTATTATTTGGATTCAATCACGTGACATTTTAGCATAATTTGACTCGAGTGGGGTTTAATCATTGAAATGAGGTCAACAAAAAACTGCTAGAAAACAAAATGCTGCCAACGCATATTGTGTAAACGAGTTCTACGACTATTATAAAGCAAATATACAACAATATAGACAACATAAAAGCCATTCTTTACCCTTGGCCCCCACGTGATGTCATATGAAACTCGAGAATAAATACATTAATATTTTTTAGATGTGCCTAGTTTAAAAACAAACATCATCGCTCAATCGAGAGAACTAACGTATCAGTTTTGCGGCCTTGCATGCGCAGAACATCGTTTCTGTGTTGCATTCAACTACCAGCAGCAATCTGAGTGGAATGAATGGAACTGCCAATTAACAAATACGACTGATCATAAATTTAACAATAATGCTAGCAAAAAAGAGCGAGTATGGACATTCATCAAAGATAACGCAGACCGACGTCAGGTCGTAAGTAATTACATATACTGTTCAGAAAATTTGGGAACTAAGGGTTTCCATTAATACCAGAATCGCTCTGCATTGTTCTAGATAGGCGGCAGAACCGAGAGAGGGGGAGAGGAGCAATTGTAAAAAAGAGGGCCACCCTTTTAGAACGTTAGAGAAACAGAATAAGGAGATGTTAAACGAGGTATCAAAATTATCAAACAGGAACTAGATTACGTCCTGGAAAATTTTCCTCCTCCCCTCCCCCTTCTCGCCAATATTTGCGGCGAAATATAATGATAGAGCAGAACATTCATCGGTTGTAACATTTCATGAACGTCCAGAAAATGTATGGAAATTGCCCCTCCCCCACCCCCCAATAAAAACTGTTCCACGGCCACTGCTGTTTTAAAACATTTTAATTCCGGGAATTTCTGAAACATATTGTATATGGGAAAACATACCCCAAGATAGGAATTCAAGTATCTGAATTATATACATCCAATTACTTAACAATTCGTTCTAAATGAGATATTTTCGGAAAAACGTTTGGTAAAGCTTTGATAACTCTTATTTAGCACATGATTGTAGACCTTTTACTAAGTTGGGCATGAGGATACGTTGAACATAAGGATATGTTCCACATGTTTACATAAAACTGTTGTGTTTGATATATTTAATCATTGAATTATCTGTGGGTTGGTTGATAAAACTGCAGTGCAGAGGAATAACAATTTGGCGTTTGAGATGTAACCAAAAAAGAATTAGTAAATTCAAATGTTGGTTTACAAAACAATCCACTATTGTAAACAAAACAGTGTCTTATAATGTGGCCACTGTGTGAATCGAACCCGCGACCTTTGGGGTACTAATCCAAAGCTAACTTTTCAGCTTGCCCGATGTACGCTCAGACTAACATCACAAACATCATATTCAACTGAGTACATAACACACACAAAATAAAAACAGTGTCTGTTGTCTGATAATTAAATCTGTCGGTCTGTAAAATAGATACCTGCGTGTTTAGATGTTATCTTGCAATGAACTATTTTGCAGGCATCGTGCAGAGGAGAAGTGAATGAATGTCACAATGGTGGAACAATGATCTGGGATCCAGTTAAACCTTTCAACTGTCTGTGCGAGAAGGGATACGAAGGAGAGATCTGTGAAAAAGGTAACAATAATAATATTAATATGAAGGCATATATATGCGATATGAACGTATACATTTATACTCCTACATTACCTTAGAGTCCCTTTTGATTCGTGACCAAATCTACTTATAGCCAATCAATAATTTGTCCGGATCTCCAAACGGCTGGTAAGAGTGTGGGCATCGCACTTCGCTTGTCTGTTCTAATAATAGAAATTTTGACCTTAATTTAATTTAAATGATATAGAAAAAGAAACATTCTGTTATATATAATATATAATATATATAACCACTCGGAAGTCCGAACAGCAATTCAATTATCCTGGTATACATTGGTATATTTTTCCTGCCATACTCTCTTCGATCGGTTAGGATATAGATATGATATCGTCCGTTGATTGTAGCTAGTTGTCGGATCCTTCATTTACGAATCTCTCTTAGCTTGTTTGTCAACATAACATATTTGTTCATATTTTTAAATCTTACAAGATATTGATGAATGTTCCCATGCTTTGGCTAACGAATGTGATATTAACGCAAACTGCACCAACACTCCAGGTTCATACAACTGTCAGTGCCACGTTGGTTGGACAGGAAATGGTAAAGTTTGTTCAGGTAATTTGCTTGGTGTAAAGTTCAGGTATAAAGTCTTCCCTGAAAAAATAGTTTTAGCACATCGGCACGAAAATATCGAAATTCAATTTTCATTGTAGCATAACCCGCACCTAACTTCCAAACTAACATGCAGCTGCGTATTCTCATAACTTTTAACAGCTGTATGTTATGTTGTGTTTGGTATAAAGTAGTATGGTGTCGTACTGTATGTGATTTGCCGGTTTCGGTTTGATGTGATATGTGATGCGCTGCTTCGGTTTGGTTTTATATGATTTGGTATGGTATTGCATGGCATGGCATGGCATGGCATGGTATGGTATGGTATGGTATGGTATGGTATGGTATGGTATGGTATGGTATGGTATGGTATGGTATGATATGGTATGGTATGATGTGGTCTGGTTGTATGGTACGGGGTGATATTGTGTGGTAAGGTAAGCTATGGTATGGTATGGTATGGTATGGTATGGTATGGTATGGTATGGTATGGTATGGTATGGTGCGGTGTGGTGTGGTGTGGAGTGGTGTGGTATTGATAGCCATTTGAGCATAAAATTTTGACTATTTCAGACATCGATGAATGCTCTGATGGAAACCTCAATTGTCACCCAAATGCAAATTGCAACAATACTCAAGGCTCATACGACTGTCAATGCAAAATCGGATACGGGGGGGACGGCACAAAGAACTGCAAAGGTATTAAGTTTCTTTGATAAAACATTTTTTTTTGTCCCACAAAAATAACTCTCATCTTCATCTTAAGGTGGCTCCCTAGGGTTTTTGTATTGTACTACACATTAGTGTCCAAGAACCTCATCTTTTTTAAGTTCACATGACATGCAGACTAAATTTATTGAACACATTGACAATGCTCTCCTGAACATTGCAATTTGCTACATTTGCGCTTGAAATCTGTTACCATGCCAACATCGTCCTTAGAATAAAGCTAAAAATTTAAAGCCCATTAAAATTCCCTTCGCTTATTTTTTTTAAAACTTCGCAAGGTGCGTCAACTAAACATACATTATTACACGTAAAATGGCAAAGGTATTTACGTAATCACTCGTTATGACTTGTTGATATTTTAATTTGAAAATGTTTGTCAAAATTCGTCCCGTGCGAGTTTATAGTACTATTGTCCGATGTCTTCGCAAAACGTTCTTTCAAATTTCAGATTTTATCTGGTATGTTTGTAGAGTTTTGACCCTGCCCTCACTCATAAAGCGCCCGTTCAAGTCATGTTTATTGTCAGAAGTACTGCTAGATTGTGCAGAAAATACTGCAAATACTTGAGTATATTTTATATCTTATGCCAATGCTTGCGATGCGACCACTGAGCTATAATATTAGTATCGGAAAAAGTGTCCGCAAAAACATGGCGGATTTTCGCGTCATGTCGCCATTTCCATGACATTGGTTGCTCCGGCTGATGGAATTACCGCTGACTAGGATCAATTCTGAGCCCGGTACAATTTTCACACCTTCCTGGTTTTAGCCAAAATATTTTTGGTTTTTGAAGTTTTTGCAGTAAATTCTCGTTGTTTTTGTTGCATGCCATATACGGCATGCAACTTTCATACAGCTCTAAATATCGTGCCATCGTCAGCGTACCGGTGGTCATAAATCACGTGGCAGACTCGTGAAATACGGCAAATACCGAGTTTTTCCGACGAGCATTTTCCATAGGCAGCCCACTAAACGACTGAATTTAAATTAAAACTGGAATGAAATTATAAAATTTAATTAACGAAAATAATCGCAAATTAGCGAAATTTATTGCGAAATGTAGCTTGTCTTAAATCGCCACTCGATTGCACTATCGACGAACTGACTTATATAAAGTATACCTTATTTAACGAATATAAAACTTTTTTCCGTATTGATATATAGTTATATCAACGCTCGTGGAAATTGGGAAAACGAGAAATTGTGTGGAAACACGACGCCCGAAGGGCGGAGTGTTTTCACACAATTTCGAGTTTTCCCAATTTCCACGAGCGTTGATATAACTATATATCAATACGGAAAAAACTTTTATATTCGTTTTATAATATGGAAACATAAAGAAAGAAATTTTCCGACGTTTCCGTGTTGACAGTAAGTTATATCAACACGGCTCTTAGCCAATCAGCGTTCAGAATTTACAAATGCTATATTATAAATGTATATAATAAGTTTTCAGATGGCATGCAACATGTACGCACTGCGTACCAATTTTTTATATTTTTAAAACACGTGCACGTTTTTCTCTTAAACCTTGAGAAATTTAGACAAAAGCGATGTTTGATACCAGAGCTATTAAGAG
>CACRXK020014335.1:0-13184 GCA_902702795.2 Paramuricea clavata
GTCAACCTCGTCCCCAGGGCCTATTGAGGAAGGAGGCGAAGCAGCAAAGGCCCTGGTAAAGGCTGGTCACGTGATGCCTCAAATTTTGAATATTTCAGAATATTTAACTTTTCAAACCGGGGGTGCGGGCCGCTTTGATTTTATCAAACATGGCCGTGCAAAGGGGCGATAGAAGCTTTTGCGACTGAAACCAGACACTGAAACTATACTAACTATGATGATAAACTTTTCAACTGACAGTGGAAATAAATATATAGTCTGCGATGTTCTTCAAAAAAATATGGAATATAATCAACAGCAATACTTGTGGAAGATCAAGATTCAAAGAGAAGAGTCTAACACTGACTGACAACAGTAAATATTTCTTTTCAGCTTGGAAGCGTGTTTTATAATATTTGTCGTTTGGGGGTCAAAAACATACTGTCACTACTGTCAGTGAAGAATTTGATTTGGGACTTTGATGTACCTTTATGAAAAGATTACTACTGAATACAAATGTGCATGTAAAATGTGATTAGAACGTTTTAATATGAACAGTTGCACTGTCATTGACTCAATATATTTTAATGTGGGACAAACATTAAAAAACATTAAAGTACTGTGTCAAGTGACAAAATTCCATGCCGACCATGGGTTACGTATGTATGCATTTTTATTAAACGTTTATACCAATATACACTATTTTAACCCTTTGTGTGTGAATTTTGTGTGTTGATTTTATGATATTTGACAACCATGAATATTAATATAATATGTTAACAGCAAGTTTACAGTATATCGTATAATACAAAAGCAATATCACTGATATTATCACAAGACTCAAGTACTGTACATGGTCTAATAGATGTTTCTAAGTCAGCAACTATGCTCTTTGACATTGTGGCAATCAGGTATTCTTGGGGCTTTTAGCTTGGTTTTTCACTTTTTTGATACAACTATAGAATACCCACAACTTTCACACCTTACTGCTATTAATTCCTTGTAAACATTGTCAATTTACTCAAAATTGATCTAACATGATTGCCTCATTCTTCAAAAACCCCCACTCAAATTTGAACCAAACTAACATACTCATATGATTTAATCTCTAAACTTTACCCTTAAACTATTTTGAAGTGATTCTTGTACTTATTTATGTGTCAATGAATGCGGAAAAATGGCGAGGTATTCTATAAGCATTCCGGCATGTGTGTTTTTGAACCTTCACTGCTGAGAGAGCATGCCATGGGTCTCCCCAAATTATCTGAGCACTTCAACCAGACCAACAGCTGCCAAATGGCAACTACTATGCTCAGAGGTGGTAAGAATTTTGCAGATTCAATACCAACTGTTCAAAACACTCCAACTGAATACCTAGGAATACCTATTAGAAACAGTTTCTTTATTTCTCCGACTACTAGAGGGGAAATTGAACAAGAAATTAGTAAGTTTAAATCAAGTAAAGCTGTTGGTCCCTTTAGTATACCAATTTTTGTCCTCAAAATGGTTAAATCAGTCATATCTGAACCTCCAGAATATTTAATTAATATGTCATTCTCTAATGGAATTGTTCCAAATGACTTTAAAATTGCGAATGTCATACCAATTTACAAAAAAGGTTCTCTTAGTTGCACATGCAACTATAGACCTATCTCACTCCTTTCTGTTTTTGACAAATTATTAGAAAAGTTAATGTATAAGAGACTATTAAATTTTTTGAACAAAAATAGAGTCTTATTTGAAAGGCAATTTGGTTTTCGCACCATGTATTCAACTGAGTATGCAATTTTATCAATTGTAGATAAAGTACAAAAAGCAATTGACAATCGTAATTATGCATGTGGAATATTTTTGGATTTCAATAAGGCTTTTGATACTGTTAATCATGAAATTTTAATTCAGAAATTATCTTGCTATGGGGTAAGGGGCGTTGCTTGCAAGTGGTTTATCTCATACTTACGTAACAGAAAGCAATTTGTAACTATAAATAATGAAACATCAAACAACTGCCCAATCAGCTGTGGTGTTCCACAGGTTTCAGTTTTAGGACCTTTACTTTTTCTACTATATATAAATGACTTTCAAAATTGTTCTAAATTATTTGAATTTACGCTATTTGCTGATGATGGTAATTTGTTTTTTGAGGATAATAACTTATCCTCTATGGAAGCAAATATAAATTCTGAATTGGTTAATATTGACAATTGGTTGTGTGCAAATAAATTGTCTCTTAACATTGAAAAATCTAATTATGTAATATTTCATGCTAGACAGAGAACTGTTAGAGATAACTTCAACTTGTCAATGATGAACCAACCTCTTAAGCGAGATACTTCAATCAAGTATTTGGGTATTCTTATTGATTCTAATCCCAGTTGGAAAAGTGAAGTAGAAAGTATTGCTAAAAAAATAAGAAGGAGTGTTGGTATAATTTCAAAACTTCGTCACTATGTTAATAAAAAAATACTATTAAATCTTTATTATTCACTGATTTATCCTTTCCTAATTTATGGTTTACTAGCGTGGGGAAATACTTATAAAACAACATTGAACCCCATTCATATTCTTCAAAAGAAAGTTATTCGAATTATAACTTTTTCTAAATTTGATGAGCATACAAGTCCACTGTTTAAGGAACTAAAAATCCTTAAATTTCCCGATCTTGTAACATTCCATATTTCAATTTTTATGTATAAATTTCATAATAATATACTACCGTCAATTTTTGAGTCATTTTTTACAAGGGTTGATCAAGTTCATAATTATAGAACTAGATCTTCCACGAGTGAATCTTATTATATTCCAAAAGTTCGAACCAATTATGGATTATTTAATATTAGATATCAAGGTCCAACTATATGGAATTCTATACCTAAAGAAATTAGGTATGCTTCCCTTTCCAAATTCAAAATTCAATTTAAAAATGATTATTTTCAGACATACTAACCAGAATGATACTAAGGAGTCTGCTACCAGTTGCAAATGCATCTAAGAATGATTGTGTGTTGTGTGCCTTTGTTGCCATTTTTACCGACTCACTTATCATAATTTTATTACGGTATTAAAAAGTAAACTGGCATCCTGGTATTTTTAGCTATCCCAGGTTATTTCAGGATTGCCAGGACCCTATAATGAATTGTAAAATGTTTATTTATTTAATGTCTTTTATTGTTGTAAAAATGGGTCAATAAAGTTTTTGTCTTGTCTTGTCTTGTCTTGAGGTGTAACTTAACACTTGCCCGGGGCGAGTGAATATCATGATTGGCAAGTAAAAGTTTCCTCTTGGTTGCCCGAACAGGCAAGTTGCTTTGCCACAAAAAGCTGGCCAGCTTTCAGTTCATATTATTATTGTCGGATAGAATAAAGGCTGTTCGACGACATTGGTTCAAGCTGGCAAATTCATCTAAATTGTTTGATTATATTATGCATTGATTCTCTTTTTGGTTATTAAATGTTTATTCATGATATGATAACGAAATATGGCAGGATTTAATTTATGGCAGGACTTAATTTGGGAATTAATTAGTCCTGTTATCTGTGCCTTCAATTTCTTATTGTAAAACTAATAAAAAAAAATAATGGTGATTAGTGTTACATTAAATAAGTGTACTTGATTCAAATTTTGTTTAATATGTGAGCCAAAGCTAGATCTGAGGTAGTCTAGATCTGAGACAGTAACATAGCCAATGCCACTAGTCCAATGAGTGGATATGCTGTCTCTCTAATTTATACTGGCCCGCGTAGGTACCCCATTGCCTGATGGCAAGTGGATTTTTTTCAGGGCAACCAATTTTCATGTCCAACTTGCCCTGAGGGCAAGTGGTCAAAAAAGTTAAGTTACACTGTCCACTGATGCTGTATACAAATTATATACCTGAAAGGTAACTTACATCATATTGTGTCATTTAAATACTAATACTGTGTATTAAGATATACAAATGCACTTGTGATGCCCAAAGAATTGCCACAAAAAACCCATAAACCACAAATCAGTCAATTTCAGTAAGTAGGGCACACTGGGGCACATTGCAGCTCAATGGGTTAACTAGAGACATTGTCAGATTTTGGTTAATAACCATAATTGCAAGAGGTCAGCACAGTCTGTAACAATAAGTAATTCAGGAATTCACACAATTCTCAATAGTTAAATGATTATCGGATTTCATGTTAAATGATTATCGGATAATGTTGAGCATCAAGAATATATGTATAATATCCTTCATACATTTATAATAATATTCAGGCTAAATATCATGGTTATTATTTTATGTACTATAGTTTTATCAGGTATAAAGATACGAGGTGAAGCCAAGTGCCTTTAGGTCTGATAAAGCATACACTGCGAATGTTTTAAATTGCTCAACTGATGGTCCCCAAAACAAATAGTACTTTATTACAAGGCGGCAAAATGTATTTAAATTAAAAGAGATGATTAATCTTGTCACTTGATACATTTGACACCAGGTGTCTTGCATTTGTCTATAAGAGACCCCTTGTTATTGTATCATGTTTTGAGAATGAGTTCAATTTTGATATTTGTTGTTGATCCGAGCAAAATATTGATTATTGATTTGCCTACTGAGGTACACAGTATTGAACAGTCAATTGTGGTGAGTGATGCTGAACTGCCTGTTGTATGTTGTGACTTGTGAGTGATTTTGAGCACCTGTTGTGATGAGTGACACTGAATTGCCCCAATTGTGGCTCAGGAAAAAATGTACCTGCTGACTTGTCAAATAATCTCCTTAAATAATGTTCTGGGAAGTAATTTGTGTAATTGATTACAAACAAAAACAAGAGCTTGTTAACAGTATAATGAGGAAATTAATTCCATCTCATTATATTATTCAGCCTTGATAAAGGATATGGAGGCTTTCTGTCCGATTTGACCCTCATGCATGTAATTGTTTGGGAATGCCTGATCAGTAAGATCACAACATTTGTTTTGAAGCTTGGCCTTTGAAATCTAAACCCAAAGCACTATATGTGTGTTCACAATGTTCTTGGGATAAGAATGAAAATCAAATAAAATATTTCAACTCAATTAAATTCAGGAAATGTTAATTAACCATGGAGGTCAACCAGGTTATACCACTGTGGGCTAACATAAGCATTTAAATTCCAAGTGCATACGATGTTGACATTCCTTGTTTTTCAGACATTCTTTGGGTGTTGTACTCCCTTTAACTGTTAAATATACTGTATGATATTGACATTTGCAAGAAAGATCTATTGTAGCAACAATAACTATTAAATGTTTTGATGATCATAGATATGGTGTATTGAGAGTCCATATTATTAAATTAAAGTGATTTTACATATCTGTTTCACAATCGAGGCAGCAATTTCCTTGCGACAGTAATTCATAGTATAAATACTTCTATCGATCCATTCGACACTGTTGCTTTGTCTATTTAATAGATCTCCTTTACAGTTCAACCAAGGTTCTCAGAGCTAATTTGAAGACAATTTCAGATTTATTCAATATTTTTGGAAGAACTTTAACAGATTTTTTCATTTTAAAATAGATTTTTGTTCTTTATTTGTCGATTTCGGTGTTTATGCAATATTGACGAATATATTGTAGCTAAAGCGATCCGCGATCGCACCCCCCTGTATAGTATTTGCTCCGATATATCACGTGACAAAATAATCCACAATTTGTGGATTATTTCACCAGCCTTTACCAGGGCCTTTGCTGCCCTTCGCCTCCTTCCGGAAAAGGCCCTGGGGACGAGGTTGACTCAAGTTTTCATGGTTTCTCATGGGTGTTCTCCTAGGACGTATCAAACCAGACGAACTAGAGCCCAGCTGTCCGTACCAATTCTCGTGTGAACACATGAAAGCGAACTAAATACAATGTACGATTCTGAATTCATCAGAATTCGTATGATCGGAGTCTCAATGTACGAAATTTTAATTGCAAGTCCTTTTTAATGAGATGCAAGAGCCACTAGCGAGTTGTTTCGTGCGAGAATTAGTAGAAATCATGCTTTATAGAATAAAATATAAATACGAGAATATTGAGAAATATTTGGTAGACAAGTATGTATAAGCACTTGTTGCGCTTTGAGTAAACGCTCATATAATTTATCAAACTTACACTCGAAATTTCCATCAACATAAGCCTTCAGCATTTATTTATATCAACTAATATGTATCTTTGTTCAAACAATTGAGTAATTTGATAATATACACTCACTTGATTTTGAAAGGGCATAAATCGCTACAATGTTGATAATGACTACAACTATTGTAAGGAATTAGCATGCACTGAACTCAAGATATGAACGCACAAACGTTGGCAGCTTCTAGCGACCTACGAAGCTTGGGACTGGGCAAGAAAGAGTTTTAAAATTTATTTTAGCCGTTTATGGCGAAATAGTAGAGTTAATTTAATATTTTCTGGTTTTGATTTTTTTTTTCTGTTTTGGTGTAATATACTCAGGTGAATATGATGCTTGTGATGTTACTCTGAGTGTATATCCACACCGGGCAAGCTTGAAAAATATGCCTGACCACGGTGGGAATCGAACCTACGACCTTTGGAATACTAGCCCAATGCTCTGCCAACTGAGCTACGCGGTCTGGTCGGTTCGAGTTATAATGTTCTCTTATTTAATAGACTTCTTGATGTCTCGGCTACATGTAAACAACTCAATATATAATGTCCATATTCTAAATATAAACTAATCGTAATACGTGCGTTAATGATTAATAGACGTACATTACTAAACCATTCCCTTTGTTTTAACTTGATTGTCAAATATCAAAATGTTTAATTAAATTTGAAGTTATTTAGCTATTTCATTGTTATGTTAGTTTATTAGATTTGATGGATATTCATGTCCGTATCGATTCGGTGGTATTCGAATTCGGCTTGATCTTCTTGGTACTTCGTTGTTTTCATTACTGATGGATGGCTGATTGTTCTGCGAGTTTTCTTCATAATCGAAACCTTCATCATCAGTGTCTTCTTCTCGTGGTTTATTATTCGCTTGAAATGTGACACGTTGCGTTTCACAATATGACCATCTTTACTTTGGGCAAGTATCTCTGAACCAGTTTTCTTTATCACTTTATACGGTTTGTGATTAAAATTCGCAGTTAGCTTGTTTTTCTTTTCTTGTCTAACCAGTACATAATCTCCAACTTGTAGATCACTTTTTCTTGTGTTTCTCCTTTGATTTGCATATTCTCGGTTGAGTTCTTGTCGTGTTTTCTCATTGTCTCGAGCTTCTTTATGTCGATTGACAATTTTTTACTGTTTATAACTGGTAATTTTCCTTTTATCACTCGGTTAAACAACAGTTATGATGGAGGTACTCCTGTAGTGCAATGTGGAGTGGTACGATATTGTAAAAGAAAACGGTTCAATTCTTGTTTCCATGGTCGTCCTTCGAGTGTCGCTGTCTTGAGCACTTTTCCTAACGGTCGCATAAATCGTTCAACTGTAGTATTACCTTGGGGCCAGTAGGGTGTTGAAAACTTAGCTTGAATGCCAAGGGCTTTCAGATATCGTGCATATTCGTCTCCGTTAAAAGGGGGACCATTGTCAGATATAATGGTGTCAGGAATGCCATGGACTGAGAACATTTTGTCAAGTTTTGGAATGACTGTTGAGGCTCGTGTTGAATGAACTATCTCAACCTCTGGGAATCTGTAGTATCTATCTACCGCCACTAACAGATATTCAGACGATGGTAGTGGACCATAAAAATCTATGTGGACAGTTCTCCATGGTAACTTTGGCATTTCGGTCATACGTAATGGTTCTGGAGGATTCGCCTGTCCGACAGCTTGACAAGTGGTGCACTTAGCAATTGTGTTTTTGACTTGGTTGTCAATTTGCGGCAGATTTTTTCACGAATTAGAGACTTCGTTTTCTCTATTCCTAAGTGTGTCTCATGTGCTATATCTATTGCACGTTGTGGTAGAGCCGCAGGGATGACAATCCGTGTTCCTCGAAGTGTAACACCGTGTGTGGTAGACGTAAGTTCGTTTTTTACGGCTTTGAACGGTTTTACAATTGGGGAATCCCATTTGTTTGTTTTAATTGCATCATGGAGTGCCGTTAGTGCCGCGTCTGCGTTAGTTGCATTGATTATTTCTTGTAATGTCATCGCCTTAGGGACACTGTTCTGAGTTATAAAATTAATATATTGTTCCGTCATCTTCTCCTGTTTTCGTCTGCTTTCGTTTGTTGGATGACGAGAAAGATAGTCCGCAGGGTTGCTGACACCTGATTTATAAATCATCTTAAATGTATAATATGGTTGGAGGCGAAGCACCTATCTTTCAATTCGCGCTGATGTTTTGGCTGTACGTTGACCATAAATAATTTCTAAAGGTTTATGGTCAGTTATTAGTGTAAATTCACTTCCAAATAAAAATAAATGGAAATGTTCAACTGCCCATACTATCGCTAACGCTTCTTTTTCCGTCAGGGAGTATCTCTTTTCTGTATCAGTCAGCGCTTGGGTGGCATATGCAATTATCTGTTGACTGTCTACGTCACCGTTTCTTGGTTTCTGAGAAAGAATTCCAGAAATTCCTACAGGACTAGCATCAACTGTTACAAACGTTTGTTTGTTTTTGTCGAAATATGACATACATGGAGCAATTGCAAGCGTGTTTTTCAGCTTTTCAAAAGCAGTTTGGTGTTTGAGTCCACTCAAAACGAACATCCTTTTTCGTCAGGTCACGAAGGGGAGCAGTTAGTGTTGCGGAATCTCGAATGTACTTACTACTATAGTTGGCCATGCCAAGGAAGCTCCTGACTTCATGTGCATTATTTGGCTGAGGTGCATTTAATAGACCAGCTACTCTCCTAGGATCAGGATGAGTACCTTCTTTCGAAAAGACCTGTCCGAAAAATGACAATGTAGTACTAAGGAAATTACACTTGCTTCGGTTTAGTCGTAAGCCCTAATTCATTGCAAGTCGTTGTAGACATTTGTCAAGATTAGCGTCATGTTCAGTTCTTGTTGAGCCGAATACAATGATATCATCAGCTATGTTCTTGACGCCTTTAAGCCCTTGCAGTGCAGTTTGGAGTGTGTACTGAAATATTTCCGCTGCAGCGTTTGTACCATAGTTTAGTAGCGATACAAACCTACATGAGTGCTAAAGGTTGTTATATAACGAGACTGTTCATCCAGTTCTAACTGATGATACGCTTGGCTCAAATCAAGTTTCGAGAAAAATTTTGCTCCATTCAGGGCAAAACTAACATCATTTACTGTTGGTATAGGATGGCGTACTCGTCTTATAGCTTCATTTGCGAGCCGCATATCGACACACATGCGAACCTGTCCATCTTTTTTGGGAACAGCTACAATGGGTGAAACCCAAGGAGTAGCTTCATTTTCGGACACTTTTTCAATGACATCTTAATTTTCTAATTCAGTTATCGCGTTTTTCACTTTTTCTCGAATGTGATAAGGTATGCGCCTTTGGGGTTGTGCTTTCGGAATTTTAGTTTTGTCTATATCTAGTTTGATTTTTTCTCCCTTCAATCTTCCAAGATCGGAAAAAACTTTAGAATGCTTTTGAAGGATGTTTTCTAGTGCAGCATCCTTTGATGTCAGTTTGTCTAGATGCAAAGTTTATCTAGATCAGTTTGTCTTGTGCAGTAGAAAGAGAAAGTAAGTTTCCACAGTTCGCAGCTTTAGCGACATAGAATGTGGCTACAGATATTCGTTTTTGCGTTTCGATTACCGCTTCGAATTTTCCCAAAAATTCAACTGGTGATTTCGTATTATACGCGAAAGCTTTCGTGTTCGTGCGAGTTAATTTTACGGTCTTGCATTTTGTTAAAGGTGTCACGATCGATCACATTTATTGTCGCGCCACTGTCAATTGTTGTTTGAAATTTGGCACCGCCTACTTTAACATTGACCTTGTTATTGTGCTTTGTATTTGTCATGGTATATGAATAGTCTTCATCGGAACTCGAGTTTGATCCTGTATCTAATGTTTTTAAATTTCTTTGTGCATGCTTTTTGTTTGGGTATCTCGGTGATCGCGTTTGTTTTTGTTTTCCTCGACAAACAGCAGCGAAATGATTCGGTTTTCCACAATTATTACAGGTTTTCCCTTTCGCTGGACATGCTCCTGTGTGTGGATAAGCACGCCCACAATTTCTGCAAATAACATTACTACTGTTCGAAATACTACCGTTTATACTAGGTTTTTGTTCTAATTTATTAGCCTCATCGTCAGTTTGTTCTTTAGATTCGATTTGTTGAGCTTGGTACTTGCTCTGTTCGTCACGACGTCCTTCTAAAAGCATTGATTTTAAGTCAAATGTAGGATCACGCAGTGCTCGCTTTCGTATTTTCGATGAATTTCCGCCTATAATGATTTGTTCTTCGATTTCAAATTCAACGTCTGCGAATTCACAGGTTTCTGACATTGTTCTAAGTCTGGTGTGAAATTGATCTAATGTCTCATTGTGTTCTTGAGTTGTTTGCCGAAAACGATAAACTTCGTACCGCCGATTCTTTTGAGGGTCGAAGTAAGCCTTTAAATTCTGTTTCGCGATATCGTAGTCCGTATCAGTTCCTGTCTCGGGGATTTGTTTAAAAATCTCACGAACTCTCGGTCCGGCTTGATATAGCAAGAGTGCACGTTTTCGCTTTGAATCCGTTATTCCACTTGCGGTTATATACATTTCAAAGTCTGACTGCCAATTGTTCCATCTTGTCGAAAGGCTTGTTCCGATTTTTGCATCTGGGCAAAATTCTGGCATTGGAGTTATTGTTACAGATTGCATGATCTGTACAGCCGGTTGCTACAGTGGTTGAGGCTCTGCCTGCTCTTCCACCATCGTTTCGTTTAATAGAATACGTTTATCTTCGTCGCCATTATAATGTTCTCTTATTTAATAGACTTCTTGATGTCTCGGCTACATGTAAACAACTCAATATATAATGTCCATATTCTAAATATAAACTAATCGTAATACGTGCGTTAACGATTAATAGACGTACATTACTATACGAGTATCTGATATTTCAGAACAGAATCTAGTTCCTTCGATATCAATGTAATATGATAATCATGATTTTTTTTCTGTGTTGGTGTAATGTACTCAGGTGAATATATGATGCTTGTGATGTTACTCTGAGTGTATATCCACACCGGGCAAGCTTGAAAAATATGCCTGACCACGGTGGGAATCGAACCTACGACCTTTGGAATACTAGCCCAATGCTCTGCCAACTGAGCTACGCGGTTTGGTCGGTTCGAGTATGTGATATTTCGGAACAGAATCTAGTTCCTTCGATATCAATGTAATCTGATCATCATGATTTTTTTTCTTTTTTCGAACCGACCAGACCGCGTAGCTCAGTTGGCAGAGCATTGGGCTAGTATTCCAAAGGTCGTAGGTTCGATTCCCACAGTGGTCAGGCATATTTTTCAAGCTTGCCCGGTATGAATATACACTCAGAGTAACATCACAAGCATTATTTTCTGGTTTGTTTTTAAAAATGTTGTTGTATTATAGATAGTTTATACGGTATCTGGCTTCATACGACAAACGGTTGAAAAATCAACCAAGATGGCCTCGATTGCAAACGAGCAATTAATTTACATATTTTGAACGAAATTAACTATACGCTATAACAATTGCCAATCTTGTAGGCTATTCTTAACACTCGTAATTATATGCGAAGGTGATTTAGGAATAAATAACACCTAATAAGGAGTTTTGAATAAAATATAAGGATGTAGATGGAGAACCACAGGTATAAGAAGGCGATTCAGCTCGGTTTTAGCTCAGTATCTTCAAGTCAGCAACAAAGTGAGCGTTTTAGCGAGACGATCAGACCCACCCATCCACCCGGGAAAATTCGTGCACTTTCAAACACAGAAAGTTCGTCTACGACTCACTTTCCTTTGTCGACTATTACTTTTTTCCAATACCTAAATCAACTGAGCTAGAATGCGAGTGTTGGGAAATAGAATACTAACCACATGTACGCAATGCGTACCTATTTTTCATATCTTGCTTACTTCTTTAATCCCTGTTGTGATGTCACGAAAGCTACCGTTAATGAGATCAAATTTATCCAAGATGGCGGACATCTCATTACTTCAAGTGAAAATATTTCAAGAACTAAGCAAGATATGAAAAATCGATAAAAGAAGTTAATATATAGTTTCAAAATTTGTTTCAAATGAGAGAATACAAATTTTTGTTATATAGCTAGCGTGGACACCAAACGTGATTGGCTGATTTGTGGTCGCGTGACTTCAGATAAATGCAATGTTTCCCGCCGGGCAACAAGTGAAAAATTGTTGTCCGCCTCGACCGGCCACGTACATAAATAAACAAAATGGAGGCACAACTCAGATAATTAGAAACTACGATTTTCCACGTTTGTGTTAAAATAAGGAATATAAAAGAGAAGAAAAATACACAACAGGCAACAGGATATGCTGCTGAAACCGTTTAAGTAGGTTCTTTTAATTTTAAACTCGTTTACACTATAGAGTTTTCGTCACGAAATACAATTGTTGTATGAATGTTGTTGAAGTTGATTTTTGTTCGTCGCTATATAACAAAACACTTAATGCCTGTTCCCTCGGGATATAGTTAGTTTTATTTTCCCTTGAATCTTAATGTTTCCCTCGACTTCGTCTCGGGAAACATTGAGATTCTCGGGAAAATAAAACTAACTATTTCCCTCGGGAGCAGACATTAAGTGTATAATCAGTATTGCCATTCCCCATTAATAGATATAGAGGATATTAGACGGTTGCGAAGAGATATGGATTTTATTGTTCGAGTGGCAAAAATAATATCTCACGAGTGAGCACAGCTAACGAATGAGATATTGTTTTTGACACGAGAACATAAATCCATATCTTCTCGCAACCGTTTAATGTTCTGTTTATTATATGGACTTATTCTGAGTGACAAAAATACACACAAAGACGACACGTAAATAAGCACGCGAAAGACCAGTGTAAAAGGCGATATTTTTAAAACTATGGTGCAAACATAAAACTAGAATAAATTTTACTTATCTCAAAATGTCTTTTAAATGTTTTCGTTTTATATCAAACGTTAATTTCGTTTTAAATACAAACCAAAGACCATTTGTATTTTCAAAACAACAACAACAATGAAAATGGCGGGAAATTTTCGAACTTCGTATGTCACTCACAGGGGTGAAATACGGAAAATACGCGCA
>CACRXK020014336.1:0-13183 GCA_902702795.2 Paramuricea clavata
TGTTTAATTAACATTTTTTTTCGTAATCGTTATTGGCTAAAAAGGGATTAAAATATTTTTTTAACCCTGACCTTTACAAATTGAACTCCATTTTTCACAATATTTCCAAATATTTAATACGTTCTAGCATTCACCCATTCCTGACTTTTCTTTGGGGTTGTTACACCCCCCCCCCCCCCAAGTCGGCACGGCCCTGGTTGCTTCAGATTTCCACGATTATTGAATAAAACGTGCATTGGCATTAATATATCTCGTCTCTAATGACTATAACGATTAGTTTTATGAATGAAGATACTACAATCTTGGACATAACTGGTTGAGACTATTTTCCCCCTATAGAAAATTCACATACTTTGACGATAAACTCCATGTTGAATCATCTTGCCCTTTTGAAGTCCCCGCTCCCCCAACTCAATTAATGTTGAACTTGTGTCATGGTATATTACCAAAAGTTGTTTCGGCGTTGTTTACAACATTGAACTGGGGGGGGGGGGAGACAAAGTTTGTTTTGTCAATATTCAATAACTTTGTAATATTAGCTGGAATGGTCTCAAGGGTTTTGTCCAAGATTGTAGTAATTTTGTTCAATAATCGTTAATAACTGTCTCATTCAATGTCTTAAAGTTCTTAAAAGTGAAAATATCTTAGACGAAACTCTTTAATGATTTTTAGGAGCCGTTTAAAGGAGTAAAAATATTTGCTTTACTATATATACATGCACTTTAATAAATTATGTCAAATATTGAACGAATGAAGCTATAAGCCTCCCATGTTTACACCAGTATCTTGGCTTACCATGTACTCTTTTACTTTTTTGGTTATTTCAGCAGAATCGGGTTTAATATTGCCTGATCCTCTATATCCCTGCATAAAACAAACGAAATAAATTAGGTTAAAATTCAATGTCATAAAAATGCACACACCAGTAATATATATTGATAATAGCTCTCCCTCTCAAATAATCTTCATCTCTGATTATTATCCCCCCCTCCTGTATAAAGCTCAGTTGCTTCTCCACCAAATGAAACATAATAGATACAGCATGTCAATTGACTTCCCTGTTCAGTTTTACCGCGTTTGCATTTTGTAAGATTAATTATAACTAGGAGTTACTATCGCAAGGAAAATGCTGCCGATATGTACATGTAGGATGTGCTACAAAAAGAGCGTTTTTCACTGTATGTAGGATTTATTGTCTTACACATCGTCGTTCCTCAGTTACCTTCGTACAATTATATCTTACATCTAATCTTATGAAAAGTATATTTTAATATACTTAACAGTGCGACTTTGATAGTTGACACATAATACAAATGATAAAATGTGAATATTATTGAATGATTTTGTCACTCGTACAACTTTTAATTTGGCTATTCAAACAATTGATTTAAAATAGTTGAATTTATACTTACTGGGATGTTATTGCTTATTGGGATGTTGAAATTATGTTTGTTTTAAATACATTTAATTGATATCCCATAAATTCATTTTGTATGATTTCATTGACCTTGACGTTGTTCAAAATCATTTTGTATTGTATTGAAACTGTATGTCTATGACCTATGTTATGTACTATATTAACCCATTGAGTCGCATTGCACCCTGATGCACCCTACTTTGAACAGTATTTTACTCTGTCTAACGCCAGACGATTTTACTCGTCAAGGGGAGAGTGCTGGCGCTTAATGGGTTAACTGATCTATCTGCCCATGTGTCTAGTTAACCCATTGGGTCGCATTGCACCCTGATGCACCCTACTTTAGTATTTTACTCTGTCTAACGCCAGAGTATTTTACTCTGTCTAACGCCAGACGATTTTACTCGTCAAGGGGAGAGCGCTGGCGCTTAATGGGTTAACACGCCCAAAATCTGTACTAAAACTGCTAATTCTGTTTTGTGATTGGCACAGTTTAATCAAAGAATCCTCCCGTTGAACCAGAGCCTTCACGATATTTCAATTTATTATTAACTGAAGGCTCTGGAATCCAGGATAGCTTGCCATTGAATACAGTGCAATGCTTATATTTCTGAATGAATAAGATCATACTCAGAACAGTCAGAACTGCAAAACTATATTGTTAGAAAGAAGTTGAAGTTGTGAGCATTATTGTGGTAACACAGCCATATGTATATATCAATGTATGTCAGTAGAATCATGTTTATAGGCTTTATATATAACTGAGGCCTTATACAAGTCATATCTTATACAAAAGTCAGTTGATATGCTATATTACATGTAATTGCTGATAAGTCCATATATGCAGACAACAATCCACACTGGGTAGCTCTAGGAATCTTGTTAAGCCTGATTTAACAACATCCCGCGTTTGTTTTTAAACTATAAACATTTAGAAATAGAACGTACCGAACACTATTATATACTCACCGCCTTTGGCTTTGCACATATTAAGTGACATAACAAACAAATAAACTAAAAGTTCATTTGCTTCTTGTATCAGCATAAAGGCATTAATCATTACTGTCGATTTGGTCGGGAATAGATCAGTGATTCAGTGGGTATTATAATTGCCGATATATTCTTGAAATCATTTTGTTTCAATGCCTCTATATCGAAGTTTAATACACTAAAGTGACTATAAACAAGTATAAACAGCAGATTTAAATATAAATGCCTTCATGTATTATAAAATATATCACCAGACAGGTAGACAGGGCACACGGCACGACTACATCACTATACGAGAACGAAATAAAGCCATCCTTACCTGAATTATTCAAAATATTGTCGATCATTCTTGCGCCAGAGACACAAAATAACACCGTGCTTTATTTACCCATTCATCTTCACAAATATTACTCGGAATTTTTATGGAAATTCGCATTATTTTATGATTTTTATATTTCTGTCCGTTTATAACAGTCGCCATGTTGTGAACAAACCCCCCCGGGAACAAAAAATAATATCAAAACAGCTAGTTTTGGCCCGTCCGTGGATGACAGAATGACATAAATCGAGATTGTAGCGGCTATAAACTCGGCGGTCACGTGGTAAGCACACCACGTGTAGAGATTAGTGTGCTGCCGAGCTACGCTCGGCAGCAATTAATGAAAGTTCGAGAAATTCAACGAGTAATTTGAGTGAACTTTGCTTGCCTAACTTGATATTTCACAGTGATTATAACCCAAAAAGAGCCTGAAAATATTCCTTTACAATTAGCCTCACAATGTAACCCTGGAAGGGTCGGGAAAATGTTTAATTTATAGGGTACAACTGCATGCGCGCAATACAATAAAACCATAACTTAGCAAATATTGTAGGATAGTCCGTATCGTAATTCCAACGTAATTTTACAACTAGCTTTTACCATTTACGACCATAATCAGTGACACTGAAGGGTGGAAAATTTGGATTAAATGTTTATTTTTGTAAATAATTAACCTCCTGGGAAGGGAGGTATATTGCGCAAATTACTTTCGGGAACTGAAGGTGTATTGCGCAAATTACATTATTTTCAATGTTGTGCAGGCCCAATGGCCCATATGCTGGGAGAGTTATCAACAACTTATCAACAACACAATGGAACATATTAAAACCACTTCAAATAAAATATCAATTTTAGTCTGACAACATTGAACGGCTCTATCAGTTACTATAGTAACCAGTCCACGAATTTTGTCACTGATTGTAGCCTTTTATTTCAGTCAACAGCTATAATATCTCGTTTTTGTTACTCGAAACAAAATTGAAACAGTAGATTATAAAGCGTACCATTGTATACAAAATTAAAACTGGGGTACCAATGTCCTTTGTTAAAGTTGTTAGAGCACCCCGTAATGTTTTGTTCGCTACATTTCTGTGTATATCTTTGTCATCAAAGTAATCAAAAACTGTAGCATCGAGTAAAGGGCGAAGTGTATTCTTTATTTTTGTCAAATGTTGATGCATCTGAAAAACAGAAAGTATGTTCTTACGTTTAATTAAAATTAAATATCTAACTCGTTATATTGGGTAGCTTTATCAGCTGTTGTTCATGTTTTCTCCCCATAGAGCCAGTACGGATCCGAACGAATCAAACCCTATTGGTCCATTGTTACCAGGTTGGAATCTGTGAAAATTTTACGCCGGAGGTTACGCGAATAAGCCATTGACTGCCTACACCAGTATACGCCGATCATATGACAGACAAGAAAGTTATATGCATGTTGGAGGTTTCACAAATGATTGCAGTTGCTACACTTATTTCAAATATCAATCTTTCAACATTCAAAAATCTTCACAATATTAAACAAAAACCTCAAAACTGCTAAAGATTTTTATTGTATTAGTAAGATTTAATTACGCCAATGGCGTAAACGTAAAGAACATTTTACGCCGCCCGGAGATATCCAGCGTAACACCCACAGATTCCAACCTGGCATTGTTACTACATGTGGAATAGGTACTTAACGGGGTGACATTTTGCGAGTAGCTCTGTTTTCCCTTAGGCCAGAGGTCCATTGCGACCCATCCTCTTAGGGCCGGTTCACATCAGTTTATACTGCTAACCGGGAAACTCGCCTGAGTGAGATTTGCATGTCCTTCGTTATTAAAGGGATATGGCAATATAAATCGACTTCTTTTGATCATAATCAGCGTGCATTCCGCCATCTTGGATATGCATTCGATATGCATATACGTCACAAGTAATTTTTATCTTGCAAACCACTTGTCATTGTCAATATGCAAACTCGATTTTCCGAAGTCTTTTTAGTACTCAATTGACTCACAACATTTTAAGAAATTTTTCGAAGAAATTTAGTCCCACATGAAGAAGTTTTAACAAATTTACCCTGCTTTTGACGTCATCAAAAACTCCGTTAATTAGGTCAATTATAATACCAAGATGGCGGGCTGCACATTGTTTTTGGTCAAAATATTCCGAAAACCAAGCAAGGTACAAAAAGGTTGTAAATGGACTTCATATATAACTTTCAAAGTTCTTTCAAATAGGACAAAGTTAATCAGTTTTTTTTATATCCCTTTAATTATAAATGCATCTAAAATTCGATTTGTGTCACTAGCCGTAATCCCATGCGTCTTGCGCTAGGTGTGATCTCACTCAAGTGAGCTAAAATTATCCATATAAAGGCTAAATTATCCCCATCTGACCGGGATGGATATTTTTGCCGATTTTGACCTACATGAGTGTTGTATAAAATTGAACGGCATAGTTGGAAAATTACAAAACATCAGTGATAGACCCCGCAAACAGACACTATATTAAAACCATAATACAAGGTGCATCTTTCTTATACTATTACAACAAAAAATATTTCGAAGACGCCATGCATAAAAAAAGAGTCTCGTGGGCAAACCTGGCTCATATGAACATGACCTTATTGGTCTACTGATGCTACAGGGGGAAACTAGAGGCATGGGCGAAACCCGGTATTACGGCTGGGGAAATACCCGACGAGATTTCGCCCCCTGACTAGAGGATCCGCTGAAAGGCTTTGGTATAAATTGAATATGCGATAAGTTCATGAATCGCACATGAATGATCTATAATTACATTGCTACCAACACTTAGTTCTTCGCTTACCGTGGTTGCGTTATACGCAGAACTTTTGTACAGCAAACGGATTGGCGTGTCACACTGGAAAGAAAAAAAAATCAAGGTCACTATTTGACGGTACAGCCAAAGTGTATATCGATTGGTATTTGGTACTAGGGGGCATTTTGTTGTCGAATGATAACAAATTACTCCTTGCTGATAACTGGAGACGGAATACCTGCGCGCGGTGTTTGGCAGAGTCAAGCTAAAATAATTGCTTTCTCAAATGCGATTGAGGGGAAATTATAGTCAGGAAACTGCAGAAATCAGGGCCATGTGGCAGTGGTGAAAAACACTTGCACTATAAAGCCACAAACGCTCCACATTCAACTTGATTAGGTAGTCGATTTCTTGCCGTTTTCATAACTATGCATCGACGCATCTAGACATGCGCAGAGTTGATACCATGCAGTAGAGTCTAGAGAGACACAACACTCACATTAGGATCAGAACGACCGGGATAACCCTTGTCTTTCCTCACCCAATCCTGAAAAAGAAAAAATACACCTTTTTAAGTTAAAATATTTGGGATAACTGGTCTAAGATTACCTTTTCATTATGCATGCACAGTATATACATCCCACTATACACACATACCCCTTTCCTTCGAATTCCATGTTGAATCATGCATGCTGCGCTTCTTAAAGCCCCCACTCCCCCAGCTCATAGTACATCCCACTATATACACTCGCATACCCCTTTCCTTCAAATTCCATGTTGAATCAAGCATGCTGCGCTTCTTAAAGCCCCAACTCCGCAGCTCAATGTTGAGCTTGTGTTGGGGTAAACTACCATGCAGACGTTCTTTCGCCAATGTTTACAACGTTGAACTGGGAGAGAAGGAGTGGCAAATTTTGTTTTTCAATGTGTGTTTACATTGTCTTAAAATACTTATTAATAATTCATAAACTTTGTGGCAAATTATGTCAGCCATAATATGTCACGCGGAGTGACTTTATATCTGATAAAGCATGTGTGGCATTATATAATTGTTCATCCTAATTACCGTAGTATGATTATATAATGGTTCATCCTAATTAGTATTCTTTTGTAGTCGTATTTAAGTACTAGATAAAAAATGAGCAGCCGATCTGTATCTGATATACAAACTCGAGCCGAAGGCGAGAGTTTGTATATCAGATACATGAGATCGGATGCGAATGTTTTATCGTACTTAAAAAAATGATCCATCTTATGAGTTCATTGGCGAAGTAATTTTAAAAATAAACATTGTCAAGCCGAGAAAATCAAAGCTGAAGTTTATGTAAATCAGGACAAATCTTTATCCGATTTACAAACATTGATTAATTAAACATTCATTTCTTTTGTATTTTCCTCATGAATTATTAATGAATTTTTCTAAGCTATTCAAAACACTCGTTGTCGTGTTTTATCAGACATAAAACGCTCGGCTGTGCCTCGCGTTTTATATCTGAAAAAACCCACTCCTACTCGTGTTTTAAATAGTACATATTGGCCGGAATGGTGTCAAGGGTTATGTCCAGGATTGTAGTTTACACTCGTAATCGCAGTGGGATATGATTTTGATCTTCTTAATTAACGGTCCTTGTTAAGGAATAAGATTGGTATTGAAATGCAAACGGGAAACTGCAATCGAACCACTGTTAGCAAAGGTGTGCATGGACACATTCATTTGATGAAGAGTCATGCATGTCGACCACAGATCGGCCAAGTGAAGGCACGTGCATTTGATAAGGGAGTAATAAGAGCCCCACCCAATGCAATGATTATTGGGATGGGGTGACCGGCAGCTAGGTGGAATCTTTCCCCACTGCCCCATGCAGCAAACAAGGACGAGAGTTGATGGAAATTAGTAGTTGCCTCTCTCGCTCATGTTTGACTGCAAACACTCAGGCATCGACAACAATTGATTAACCCTTATCAACTTTTAGGCGGTTCAAATTTTGATGCGAGTTGATGCTAATTAACTCTCTGATAAACATATCATTCTCCACAAAAGTCGAGAAATTAAAATCCCATGGAAACCGTTCTCGCTTGGCAACTCTCGTCAACTCTTAATTATCAGTCCTCGCTTCATAACATGACCAGAACTAAAGCGCATAATACAGCACGCACTCACCATTGTTCTCCACGTATAACTAGATATTTTCTGCAATTCAAATATGCTTCTGTTCAATTCACCGAGATCTTTCCGCGCTGGTGTTGCAGGCTTGGCAAACAAATTGGGACAGTTTACCAGGAAGAACAGAAATCCAAGAATTTGCGTCTTTGAAATTTCCATGATATGTGATGTAAGGAGTGCGAACTGAGGACAAAATTAAATGTAAGAAAAACTAATTTACTGTAGAATGCAATTTTCTATATTCTGAAATAACAAGATATGGAATAAGGAATAGTTAAAGGAGAGTTCATTTATTATTAGTCCACTCTCCATAAATTGGATTTTATTTTCCCGTCCGGCCCTTATTTCAAATTACACGCGGGCGGGTGGTCCGCCGGTCCATTTCCATTATCCATTATGGTGTCCATTATTCCACGAAAAATCCATTCAGCCACGTTTCTACGCAATGTTTTAGATTTTTTGTATGCAAAAATGAAGGCTAGGATAAACTTATCGTCTTTTACGTTCGAAAATCAAAACTTGTAATGGAAGTGTCTAGGTCAGCGAACGGGAAACAATTCACGCTCTTTGACAAAAGCTTCACGAATTTTACCACTATTTCGATTTTTACGTGTTGTACGGATTTCATGAACGATAGATATTTGACAACTCTGGATTTTCGTGATTCTTAGTTACAAAGGTCAAATAATGTCAAATGCGGCCAGTCTAGGAGACACGGGCGGAGAACGGGAAACAAAAGTCTAATTTAGAGTGGCCTTATGAGTTGTGACGAGAAAATGGTTAGATCATCTTTTTGATAGCCCAAAGTTAAGGTAAATAATTTTGTACAGTGATTTACAGACATCGAAAAGAATTGCAAGTATACAAATAATAGTTGATTCGTATTTACAAGAAATTTTCAATCGATAACGTTCGAAATTTGGTCTTAGCAAACGGAAGAACTTTGTTGAGCACTTCAGCAAAGTATGTTTTTCAAGTATAGTTCCGGCACAAACCATAATAGCTTATTGTAGAAAGCGTTTAATATATACCAAAATGTATATGTGAACGATTTTAAATCTGTTTTAGAAATGATGGTGTATAATATATAAAGGAATCGAAATACTAGCCGAAATGTTACAAATAACAATAAGTTGGAAATGTCAGATTTCTTAGTAATACTTAGCATTTCTCAGAGTTTTACATTTTACTCAGAAAACATTGTGGATAAGGTTTATTTGTCATTTAAGTAACTTCCAAGTATTTATATTCGTTTGTAAGCCGAAATTTTAATAACCAAAGAACTTATTACATTAGCACATTTCCATAGATCTAATTGTAAGATCTTGTAACATATGGCCTATTCAATTATATAGCCTTTCATGCACTAATTATGCTAATTGCAACTACATACAATACTGTCATCAAACTATTATCACAATAATCGTTGACCTTACCTCTTAAATTTGAACTCCGTGCGTGAGATAATTTACGAACAGTCGAACTTTGATTGTAGTCGATTCTAAAACGTTTGGCGTCCATTTTCAGCTTGGGCCTTATATATGTTGAGCGCGATGCGAATTCGTCATCCGTGAAGCGAAGAGTGGAATAAAAATAGAACATCGTTGCTGACACAGTTTCGCAAATGCTTGATCCTTTAGTCCTACGCAAACTTGGTAACTGAAAATGTGTGGTTACATAGAAATAGTGTATTACATTGTAACGATGAAAGTCGTATGTTCGATGGGGAGTGGCAAAACTCGTGAGCCGAATGCAAGTGGTGTTCCTCTGGAAACTCAGTCTGAATCGAAATAGGCCGCAGTCAACCCACGCATCGCCATCGATAATTTAATTGAAAATTGTGACCAATCTTTTCATCATAACACAATTTCAATATGATTATTTTTATATAAAATAGATTTAAATAAAATAGATTTAAATATATGAAAACTTATTTGAAAGAATATGCATTTCAGAAAAGGATGATGTTTCAAGTATCCAGCATGAAGACTTCCTGTGGTGTAAGAACCGGGCTTTACTGCGTCAAGACATGTGACACTGTTTCAAAACGAGTGAATGACTTGAAACAACAATAACATTAGGACATTTGTGTCATGCATCATACGTTAGCGTGATGTAACGTTGGGCAGGGTAACATTATATTTTGGCAAACACAGATGGAGGAAATTGAGTGAAAATAGTTAAAAACAGAAATTTTTAATGCGGTACTTGTAATATATTTTTAGTTATTTCTGTTAGGAAGATATTAGCCGTTGTGCGGCGTTTATAACAAACTCATGCAATATCGTGCTTAAAGGACGATATACTGTGAAAATTACTATTTGAGAAGATTTATTTATGGAAGGAATAAGTTATCATGATTTTCACTATTCGAATACGCGTCTGTCATGTCGTACTAAGTTCCATCTAATCATTCCGGCCGGCGTTGTTGTAGTGAGCAGTTCAACAAGGCAGAAGGCCCAGAAGCAGTCGATATCTATCAATTTATACTACATTTCTTTATTTCTATTTCAATTATATTAGCCACCAGTTAGAGGGCATCATTACAGAATGAAAAAGAATTAGCACCATGTATGACGGTAAACATCGATTGATCATCACCATCCTACACGATAGTGTACAAGTTATTAATATTTTTTTAATAAAATCGAGATTTGAAGGCCGCTATTTATATAGCATGCAGAAGCTTGTCTTCTGTCATGCATGGCTACCCTTTTTAAGTAAATGTTTTACATTACAAATCAACTAGGATACTCGATAAACTTCTCCTTGTATTCTCAAATATAATTGAAATTAATTTTCTATTAAATGCCAAAAATGGTACATGCTGAGTGATATCGTATGGTGAAGTTCCGGAGGGTAAATTTTATACGATTTATTAGACCTGGCATTGAGCAGCTGCGAAAAATACTACTATAGGCACTCTGGCAGGAATCCGACTATGGGCCTGCCAGAGGGCATGTAGTTGCATTTTTTGCATCTGCCCCGGCCTGCATGGTTGCTTGCATATAATAAATGTATCAAATTTACACTCGGAAACCGTTAATTTTATACAATTAGTTATATCTTGTGAGACCGCACAAATGCTGATATTTATTCATACATTATATGATATCACATGCACACCTAGTAATAGTATTCTGGTAAATAATCCTAATTATTGAATTCGGTTTCCCCAAGAGGCCAAGATATGACTACGAATTGTCAAGCTCAGCTGCTTCGGTTGATAACACAAACTTCTCCGGCATATCTTGGGAAAACCGAATTCAATAATTGTTAACTATTTGAGTTTTACGTAAAACACGCGCACATTTTTTTAGTTTTGGGAGCATTGATATGCTGACCATGTGTCATGTGTGGGTGACACAACAGAAGTAGAATGTCATCCGGCCTAAGGCGGAATAAGCTTCACACACGGTTCGCCCATCCTGTCCCAGATTAATTAATTGGTCAGTGTTATCAAAGTGTATGACTGCATGCCCACGCCGTTACTAGCCCCATTAAGTGAAACACTGTCATGACCAAATACGTACGTGTAACGTATTCAAATCTTGTCTTGTTCTTGCACAGCTGTTTCAATTAAATTAAGGTTGTTACAAGCAATAGCCAAATATACAATCCAAGCGCCAAAAATATCATGTATACCCCTGGGAATTGCCAAAAAAAGGAGTTATGTGGTCATTTGCTACCTGAACAACTAAAAAATTGGTACGCATGCTGCTGTCGGGGTTGGAATGCACAATTGACCATTTGCGTAACAGACTGAATTTTGATCTCAACTTGAATTGTGATGCTCTATCAAGCTATGATGAAATTTTTGTCTAGACTTGTTTAGATAAACCTAATAAAACACTCCTGCTCGTTTATTAAACAGTACATAGAACCCTTGGCCGTTTCACATATTAGTGTCACATTGGCCACGCATATATACAAATGAATGATAATTTTGTAGTACGTTAATTTTTACACTCTTTTATGAAAAGTGATAAACATCATACATTATACATTATACATTATACATTATACATTTTACATTATAGAGCATGGTCGGTTTTATTGGTGATTTCTAAACCCCTATCCCGATAACGCCATGTGGTTTGTTTCGTACAAAGAGTAATAAAATCCATTGAAGGACTTGAGATACGACAATTTAAATTTGGAAACGATCGATACACTGGTTACGCCAGCCAAGAATCGAAGCAATAAAGCCTCGATCGCAAGCACAAGGTAGTTGGTGACACTATCGAAGCTTCGATGGTGCATATACTAGCATGAGCTGATGATTTCAGTTGCGTACTCATTAAAAAAATATTAAAATAGTCCAGACTATTTCACATCGACACCATATAAGACTGGTTAATACTGTCAAAGTTTCTGTGATCATGCACAGCTGGAATTTTTCATGGGTGAATTCTAAGGTTTGAAGGTAAGAAATTTTTGAGGGAATGACCTATTTAGTGTTTAATGTCATTAACACTGATCGAGTCTGCATGTTCCCTCAAACATTTCTTACAAAATCTTCTAAAACCTAGAATTTTGACCCATGCGAAATTCATGCTGTGATTGACAGAAACTTTGATAGTGTATAAACCAGCTTATGGTCTGTGACTTGGTCATCAGTGCATGACAACTGCATGTGCTCATGCGACCATTGTTAAATTCCTGCATAGCCATATTTGGAAAATTCCGGAATACGATGATCAGTTAGCAAAATTTAGAATATTCACTCGAGATGATAGGAAGCTGTATTTCCCGAGATATCGGACTCGAGTTAAAGTTAAATAAAATTGAACGACTTTTATTCTTAACACTTATATTTTATTACTGTAATGTATATTACAATTACTTCAGCGACTATGAGCATTGTGTTATTTAATTTTAATATCTCAATCAATGACAATGTTATTCCTTGATTTTATTTAATACGAATTGAGGTGACTCACTGCATGTTTTAAACAGCCTACCACCACATGTTGATTGTCGGTTTTAAAGAACATTATCCGGTGAATATCTAATGATATATAATTGCACATTTAGTTATGCAAACACTAATCATTTAACGGAAAATTGCCGGCAATCATAATGCTGTAAATTCCCAGAATTAGTAATCACTTCCAATTTTTCGTTTTTCTGTATGCTGTGCTTATAGCGATCTGCCAGTAGCGAAATTGCAATTATGATGAAAGACGTCTTTTTGGTCACCGCGCCGCGATCAAATATGGGAAGACACAAAAAGACTCATAAATATCTTACAACGTGGAGGTCCAGTGTAGGTATAATCTCGTCCGTAGTCAGTGTCTTGATCAGTTGCGGTATTTCGAAAGATATCAGGAGCGTCGTGAAAGACAAAATTAACTTTTGATATTACGACGTGATTATTCTATATTTTGAAGTAGATTTTTAGTTCTGGTGTGTTCATCATGCAGTATGTTACAGATTTACAATTCTTTTGTTGTTTTCGCATTTATGTAGTTAGTTTTCCTTTATGAAATTAGTTTTGGCATTATGATGTTAGTTTTGGACT
>CACRXK020014337.1:0-13183 GCA_902702795.2 Paramuricea clavata
GCTTATCCACCAAACTCAGCATATATCTATTTTTCAAAAACATGGTCATGAGTAAAGAACTGTCAGATGGAGTGTTTCATTTTAAGAAAAATTTTGTTTATATAATAGTACACAACATGTCTAGACTATAAATGTCTCATCTGTGACTATTTCTTTAATAAACCTTTTGCATACTAAACTTGAAAGATAATATTCATATTAAATTTAATTTGAATATTCATAATTTAATATGTGAGGGCCAAACAAATGAAAAAGTGCAATTAACACAACTGTATTATTATTATTACTGGAATTATAACTGCAGTACATACAATAACATAACTTAAATTACTATATAGTTTACAACTATATTATATTTACTATCCTAATTGTTGTTCATAGTATTAAAAATGTTAATAGCATGTAAAAGCGGGCTATTTTATAAACAATTTTTGTTCCCTCTAGTGTTTCTTTCCGTTACTTCAGATCTTTTTGCAGGAAGCAAATGATTAAGCTAATGATCTTCTTCAGTCATATCTGATATTAACTTGAAACAGTGGTCTTTTCTTCGTTGTTCCAATGTTGTCAACTTGTTCGCTTCGAATACCTGTTTGTAATCTTGTCCTGGATATATTATACGAAATGCTCGTTTTTGAATCATTTCGATATTGCATCGTTGTTTAGCAGTTAGACCCCCAGGCCATACTAAACATCACCAATTCACCATATTCTAAAACCGGCCTGATTATTGAATTATAAAATGCCAACAGGTTCTTTGTGAGGGCACCGTAATTCTTTAAGATTTTTAAAAAGTACAGTCTTTTCCGGCACTTTTTAACCAAAGCCCAAGTGTTAGTCTCCCATTTCAGATTATTATCGATCCACACACCCAGTAATTTGTAGGAGCTGACACGACTTATTGGAGACTGTTCCGCTTGTAGTTCAGGAATTTCTGTTTTCGTTTTTCTGAAGTCTATAATCATTTCTTTGCCGACTTTCACCTGTTTAAAGTCTCCTGTTGGTCTTGTATGTCCACGGCTGTTTCGTCTTCAGTATTATTTTCATTGGCCAAACCTGGAATATCTGTAACTGGTTCGACATCTTGAGTGTCGTTTATGTTCTCCGAGGCAAGTAATTGATCGATGTATCTCCTCCAGATAACATTTGGTGCAATCTCGACCTGGTATGACACTGGTCCGGTTCGAGCACGCACAATTCCTTGAATCCACTTTTCCTTCTCTCTGTAATTTCTGACACTAACTGCATTACCAGCAATATCACCTTTGGGTTTGGCTTGGCTGACTTGTTTCTCTATAACATGCTTTCGAATATCCAGTTTGATCAAGTCTAACCGTGTGCGTAAATTTCGTCCAATGAAGAGAGTTGCTGGTGTTTCACCAGTCGTGGTGTGTTTCTATATTTCATTAAGAATTTGGATAGTTTGGTCTACGTGGAGCCAAGGTCTTCCTTCATTGAAGTCAAAGATTGTTTCATGGTTTGAATGAATCTTTCTGCTAAGCCGTTAGTGGCTGGATGATATGGTGCTGAAGTTACGTGTTTAACTCCGTTTTTCTTTAGAAATAGCTGGAATTCTTCTGCAGTGAATTGAGGGCCATAATCGCTAACCAGTAGTTCTAGTAACCCATTTCGAGCAAACACTGTTCGCAGGGCTTCGACAGTTTTGGAGGTGGTTGTTTTCGAGTGCATGATTATTACCTCTCACCATTTGGAATGAACGTCAACAATCACTAAAAATATCATTACAAGAAATGGTCTTGCAAAATCGACATGAATACGTGGCCAGGGGGTAGATGGCCACTCGCATGGGTGTAATGGTGAGCATTTGGGGGCATGTTGAACCCGCTGGCAACCACTGCATCCTTTCAATCTCCAAATCAATTCCTGGCCACCAAACGTAACTTCTAGCCAGAGCTTTCATTCTAACCACACAAACATGACTTTCGTGTAATACTTGTAGCACTTCGCTTCGTAACTTTGTGGGAATGACAACTCTGCTCCCCCACATAATACATCCTTGGTGCATAGTTAGTTCGTTTCTTCGAGAGTAAAAGGGTTGCGCACGCAGGTTGGGGTCTTTATTTTCATGCCAGCCTTTCATGACATGCTCATACACTTGGGCGAGGGTAGAATCTCGTTGGGTTGCTTTGCGTACTTGCTGCCAAGTTACAGGAAACATGCTGAACTGTGACACATGAAATGCCTCAACCGGGTCAAAAGGTTATCATCGGCTACATTGTTCGCAAGGAAATACTGTTCAACTCTTTCTATATATGCAGTCCAATCGTCGCGTGTTTCATAATCAATTGAAACTGAACCCATAATCAATTGTTTATAATCCTCGTCGCCAATGTAGTGTTTTTCGATATTGATTGTGTTTTTAATATCATGTCCAAAACAACTGTCATGCCTCGTGGTGATGACCCTAAAGCATCATAGGTCATGCACCACAGTAAGTGTGACATATCTAGCGTAAAACATTCGCGATACCTATCTTTATTGACGGATTGCCCCTGTATAACCTCTCAAATAACCAATTGTGCTCTGCCGAAATTTGTAAACACAAACAATGATTAAGAATGCTATATGACATAAAAAATTATATTCATATTCTGTTAATTATTAACTTTGAGAATTTTAATGAAACTTAATTGTTTTAAAATGTTATTAGATCTTCTGTGAACGAAATGGAGCTGAAATACTTCGTTCGCAGAGCATTCTATCCCCTGTACTTGATATACAATGATGTTATGGCATATGGGGCCCAGACAATCACTTTCAGACGTTGTTGCATTGGGACACATGTAGTTTTATGATTGTAAGTGGATCATTACAGTATTTTACACACGATACCACTCCTCTCCTCTAAGGTGACACTGACCCCTCGTCCTGTTTTTCAAGGTGACTTTTCCAATTTATTTAATTCCGAGTAGAAATGTCTGGGAAAATTTATGTCTTCGATGTACTTTATAATCATTGGAATTCTGCAAGATTTCACCCCCAAAATGCTTGAAATCGCATTTCAGGGACTCTAGATTTCAAAATGTTTCCTGGGGGTCATGCCCCCGAACCCCCCTAGACGGTCTCACGCTCTCACGCCTTCGGCGTTCGCTTCGCCCACCAAAAATTAAGGTCTGACTACGCCACTGCTAGCTATACATGACATGCACAAACCGTAGGTTTCACCAGGGCGTAATAAAACACACTGTGTTTTACAGCGCCCTGGTTTCACATATTTCACGGCATGGTTTTCTTTCAAGACCCTGGCTGTATGTACATCATCTAACTGCACCTACATAAGTATACATATACTTAAATACTATAAGGAACCCAGTTTGCAATATTGCACGGCATGGTCTACTTTCCAGACCCTGTGAAGATATAAGAAAACCATTTACTAAATGAGATACAGGAAAATTACACAACACAAAATCACAAGCGACTGTGCAGGTCTTATCACCATTCACCAATGCCTAATTTGCAAAATCGCGGCATGGTTAAATCCGATCCTGTGATAAATATGCATCATCAAATCGCACCTATCCATTACCAAGTAATAACTTTACATACAGTACATGCTAGCTTCAATTACGATATTTCTCCAATGGATTGACATACAAAAGATACAAAACAGCGCGCGCATTATACGCGTGCACCTAATAATAATACAATATTTCACGGCATGGTCCACTTTCCAGACCCCATTGAAAATATAAGAAACCATCAAATTAATAATGCTTATAAGTATAAACCACTAACCAAAGGTCCAAGACGCATGTAGAGGTTCTATTACCTATCCCAAAATTAAAATACTAAACTTTAAAGTTAATATTATTACTCCATTCAGGTTTGCTGGTTTTTCTTTCATTTCGCAGATCCACAAGAAGTCGTTTCATGAAGACATGGGTGGCTTTGATCATGTTCAGGAATTAATTTGGTGCAGTTCATGTGATTCGCTGTTTACGTTGGCGTGAATTTGAGGATCGATCGATAAGCGTCTTAGCACACCATTCAGCGATCCTACAGGCTGTAGAGCTCCATTATCCCATATGACCTATCGCTAACAGAAGTGTGGGCTGAAGTATACTTCCATTCTAAGTACTTCTGGAGTTTACCATCTTTTGCCAACGATGTTGTTGCGCGGAATGGAACCACTGTTCATTATTTGGAATAAAAAACTGGGTTGAGTGGGTTCAATGTGGTTCACAAAAGTCGCCAAACGAGTTGGAATGTCAGAAATGTTTACTGTTGATGGATGTCGTAACGATCTTAGTAAATCCTGAGGACCCTCGCTCTAACGACAAAGATAATTGTATAAAATAATGTTATGTGGACAGGCACCGGATGCCCAATCACCTAAAAAACAGCATCAGCAAATCGTCATTTTCATAATTTCACTAACTAATCTCTCCAAAATACTACAAATGGAGACCACGCAATAATAAGGCATGCATACAAACACTTGTCATTTTCTCAGTGTATGTAGTTTGTTTAATTATTATTAAAGAAAGAAAAATACTTTAAAATAAAGTTGGTTAAGTGGGTTATTGAATTGCACACTGATTAACATCGAGTTTATATTCACGAAAAGTTTCCCAGATCTTTGTGAATAATTATATATAATGTTCTGGTACGGTGAGTTTTTTCCTTAGGAACCCCACTGATTCGTGTTTGGTTAGACGAGAGCCTTGTTTGAACCCCACTGAACCACGCAGTTTCTCCAGTTTATACGTTTACCTATAACCCACTCACCTCGGCGGCTCGTAACCACTTTTTGTATGTTATCATTTTAAAAATATATACGATATTGTTCTTATTTTTTGTCAAGATCTGAATTGGCGACTAATTAATCCGTATTTTACGCCGGCTTCCGTGGGAAGGAGGCTGATTAGTGCTCTTTCCGATTCGCTAAATTTACCATATTTTTGGATGACATTTGAGTAATATCGACACAGGACTAGTGTATAAATAAAAAAAATACGAAGTTTTTCCTTGTGAATTACTCGCGACCTGCTGCCTGAGGTGGCATCAATATATTGTACTATTATATTAGTAGGACACATTGAAAATGAACCCCATTTTACACGTGAAGTAAGAGCTCCACCATTTAATTTGCAATTCAATTCAAATTCGTGATTATGATTGAAAATTGAAGAAACAAATGTTGTCACTTTTCGTCAAGATCAAGAGAGACTAAATAGTTCCCCTTTCAATGGACAAGGAGCCTGTTCAGGCCCCCTTTCCGTTTTTGAATTGTTGCTGTATGCTTTCACACGGAGAAAAAGTAAGTAAAATTAATTAAATAAGAATGCTTCTAGTTTCGGTTGTTGAATGAAATTGCCTAAATTTCAGAAAGATTGATAAAATACACCCTTTCGATAATTACGTCACAACTACACTGTTTTCAACTTAGGACCACCTTAAATAAATGTAAAGGATTTCAAGCTTTTTTCTCATGGGCTTTGCACAGAGAAGCAAAACATCCTTCAACGCAAGCATGAAAAAAGGATTCTTTATTTTGAGCAATAATTGTGGAAATAAGCTTTAACACAAAAACGAGGCTCCATGACCTGGAGCCTCGTTTTCGTGTTAATGCTCATTTCCATTTATTGATCAAAATCCAAAATTGTTTTTCGCGCATGTGTTGAAGAAGGATGTTCTGTTTCTCTTTGCATAGCCCATGAGAAAAAAGCTTGAAATCCTTTCCATTTAAGGTGGCTCGATACAGTTTTCAAAAATTCAGGTGTTTAACACTTTGACATGTTCAAACTACGCATTTTTAGGATTTATTCAGCAGATATTGGTTTTTTTATATATTTTGATAACTCTACTTTCAAATTATATTCGTTTTAGTAACAGATAGTTCGTTGCTATGACGACATACGTGTACGAAATTGACTCCAAAATGGCCTATCGTCTCGTATAGTTGGAAAAAAAGCATGGTGACCCCCAATTTTTTTCGTGCATTATTTTACTTGGACGAAAAGCTAACAATTAGCAAAATATAAAAAATTTCTGTAATGCCATTTTTTGGGAAAATGCGAAAATGTCATATTCTTCGGTAACATTTTTTTGGCATTACAGAATTTTTTTATTTTTTGTATAATGAAAATTTTTAGCGGTGCAATACAGCATGCAAAATTTGAACATAGGTCACCAGACAAAATAAAGAGATATAGCGCATTGTTTTTCTAAAATGCAAAATTCTAATGACGTCAGCAATTGACATAAAACGCTATAGAACACGCGCAATGGCGTGAGATGGCGCGAGCAACTGCTCACGTCAGGTCATTTTGGAAGTTCTTTCATTTTGTTAATCAGTTTCCGCGACCTGCGCGTAAAAATGGTCAACCGGTTTTGAGTTCGCGATTCTTGAACAGGGTTTTTGTGATAACTATATCGAGCCACCTTAAGATGGTCCTAAGTTGAAAACAGTGTAGTTGTGACGTAATTATCGAAAGGGTGTATTGAACAATCTCTGCCTATTCGGGTCATGCAGATACTAGTGCTTGACGTGAAAATTGACAAGACTTATATAACCATCAGATTTCATCCATTCTATCTAAAGTTTAAATACGTTTCTAGTCTTGATAATTAGGTAATATTTCCTAAATTTCAGAAAGATTGATAAAATACAACCATCTCTATCTCGGCATGAGATCCACCTTTGAATTTACTATATGATTAAATTGTTAAACACATCCGAATTTATCATGATAAATTCGCGGCACCTAACACTAACCTCAACCCTAAACTAACTTTTTTAAACTTTTTTGAAAATCTAACTTTTTAAACTCACTTTTTCAACCTTTTTTTAAACTTTTTTTCTGAAAATCTAGAAAGTCTCCACCCCCCACCCCCCCTTCGTGCCATTACATTTATAATAAAAAACTCTTGTCTAATGCTTGTGGTTTGATGATTTACTTCATTGATAAATTCAAAATGTGCCGCGAATATCATAATGATAAATTCGGACGTGTTTAACAATTTACTCATATAGTAAATTCAAAGGTGGAGCTCAGTGTTGCTCTATCTATATGCCATTATCAATGGGGACTAATTAGTCCCCCTTTAGTATAAAGGAAGCCTGATCAGGCACGCCTTCTATTTTTGAATTGTTGCCACTGCCACAAGGAGAAAATGAGTAAAATTGACTGAATGACTCAAATAAGTACGCTTCTAGTCTCAATTATCCAATAAAATTGCCTAAATTTCAGAAGGATTAATAAAATCTACATGCCATTATCAATAGGGACTAATTATTCCCCCTTTAGTGGAAAGGGAGCCTAATCAGGCCCCCTTAGCTTCTCATTTTTGAATTGTTGCTGCTGCCAAATGGAGAAAATTAAGTAAAAACCAGAAAATATCAAACAAGTATTGTCAATTATTGAATAAAATTGCCCGGCTAAATTTCAGGAATATTGATAAAATACAACAATCTCTAGCTGCCTATTCGGGTAATGCAGATGCTGGTGCTCTGTATCATCCTATAGAATGCTTGACGGCAAAATTGACCGAATTTACAAAACCATCAGCTTTCATCGATCAATCTAAAATTTAGGCCTAAATATGTCTGTTTACACGGTGACTAGGTATATTTACCGAATTTGAGAAAGATTAATTTAACACAATTAATCTCTGCATAATTCCGCTCAGCCGGACGCTGGCGTTGTATTATATATATAGGAGTAGGGCTTCACTGCAATATTGACCAGATTTACATAACCATCAGCTTTTATCGAATCAGTCTAAAATTTAAATATGTTTCGTTACTCAGTGGTTAGGTAATATTTCCTAAGTTTCAGAACGTTTGAGAAAATGGAACAATATCTGCTTGCTCGGGTCATGCAGATGCTACCCACCGGGCACACGACGTTGTTTCAACGTTGAAATTTGTTAGAAAAAAGGTTGCGACGTCGACAACCTAATATCTACGTTGCTCTGACGTTGTTTTACAAACATTGGTTCAACAGCAGGCAACAGACGTTGAATTAAAGTTCATTCATGGTTAAATGTACGACGTCGATTTGTGAACCAATCCGGCTCAACGTTGTTAGTTTAACGTGGATTCAACGTTGAATTATGGTTGACGAGATTGGCAACCTAATTTCAACGTTGTTTCAACGTCGAAACAGTAACGTCGATCCAATTTGCATAGTCAACCCTTTTTCAACGTCTATCCAACGTCTGGAAGGTCATTTCCAACGTTGATTCAACGTTGGATAAACGTCATTTTGGCCGCTGGGTAGTACTCTATATATAGTATATAATTATAGGACCTGGCTGCAATATTGACCAGATTTACATAATATATAACCATCAACGTTTATCGAATCATTCTAAAATTTAAATATATGTCTCTTTATACGGTGACTAGGTAATATTTACTGAATTTGAGAAAGATTAATTTAACACAACTTAATCTCTGCATAATTCCGCTCAGCCGGATGCCGGTGTTGTATTATATATATATATAGGAGTACGGCTAATTGGTTGCAATACTGACCAGATTTACATAACCATCGGCTTTTATCGAATCAGTCTAAAATTTAAATATGTTTCGTTACTCAGTGGTTAGGTAATATTTCCTAAGTTTCAGAACGTTTAAGAAAATGTAACAATCTCTGCCTACTCGGGTCATGCAGATGCTAGTACTCTGTATACGGTATACATAGGGCTTGGCTGCAATATTGACCAGATTTACATAACCACCAGCTTTTATCGAATCAGTCTAAAATTTAAATATGTTTCGTTACTCAGTAGTCTCAGTGGTTAGGTAATAATTCCTAAATTTTAGAACGTTTGAGAAAATACAACAATTTCGGCCTACTCGAGTCACGCATAGGCCTATATATGCTAGTACTGTATATATCGTATATGTAGGGCTTGATAGCAAATTTGACCAGATTTACATAACCATCAGCTTTCACCCAAGCAAGCTAAAATTCAAATACACTTTTTTCTCTCACTATTTACATAATATTTCCTTAATTTTAGAGAGATTGACAAAATGCAACAATCTCTATCTAACCACAATCAATGGGAGACTAATTAGGCCCCCCTTCGCTGGAAAGGGAGCCTGATCAGTCCCCCCTTTCCTTGCTGCTGCTACACAGAAAATATATCAGTTAAATTGACGGAAATAACTATGCTTCATTAACCTCGGTTATGTTCTACAACATTTACTAAATTTCAGAAAGATTGAGAAAATGCAACATTCTCTGCCTACTCGAGTAATTCAGATGCCAATGGCAATAGGGGCTCTATATATCGTATATATAGGGCTTCACTGCAATATTGACCAGATTTACATAACCATCAGCTTTTATCGAATCAGTCTAAAATTTAGATATGTTTCGTTACTCAGTGGTTAGGTAATATTTCCTAAGTTTCAGAACGTTTTAGAAAATGTAACAATCTCTGCCTACTCGGGTCATGCAGACGCCAATGGCAATATAGCCAAGCATCTGCATGACCCGAGTAGGCAGAGATTGTTACATTTTCTAAAACTTTATGAAACTTAGGAAATATTACTTAACCACTGAGTAACGAAACATATTTAAATTTTTGACTGATTCGATAAAAACTGATGGTTATGTAAATCTGGTCCGATATTGCAGTGAAGCCCTATATATACGATATAGTCAGGCAGATAGAGGATCAACATGATGGAAAACTCACCATATCGAGGGGCAATTCCATTTTGCGTTCATATTGTGCCCTGGTGGCTAGTAAGTACGTTTCCGAATGTTGGCCGCGTTAAAATTTCTTGTGGGCTCCTGCCGACACGTTTTTCTTCGAATGTTGTACTAAACTCTATTACAGTTAAAAAATGTGTAATTTCAAATACATTTCTAACACAAATGACTTACATCAATAGACAGCTAACAAAAAATTACATATAAGACATTTAAATGGATAGTTGGGATTTTCAAGCGGTTTTCCAGTTATTGCCGCTTCAAATGTGAAAAATAAGCCAAAATCTCGCAAAATTCCTGGGTACTAGTTCACTACGGTACGCTTTCAACAGCTCATGACTCATCCTCGTTCCCAGGGCTTCTCGGCTGTCTGCGTTGCCGTAAGCCCTGGGACAAGCCGAAGCAGAAGTGATTTGATTGGTCGTTGGAAATAGAGTGAAATATGAAAAGTTTATTCGTCAAGTGGATGTTTATATTCGGCAATATGGCTGCCTTCAAGGAGTGCGCGTTCGAAATACGCCAGGGTGCATTCCATGTAGCCAAACGCGAAGATCTTCGGCGTGGAGTTGCGATGCCCTACGGCGCAGCGGCGTGTAAATGCTAATGTTGGCGTGCCGGCGTAGTATCAGTTTTCCCCTAAACGGCGTACAAACTTAATATAATACAATCAGAAAATATCGTCGTTAAGTCTCTATTGTTTATCGGATAACTTAACAGTTTCATGATCTTTTTTGCCAACCAAATCAAGTATAATATGTTACATGCAGTGGTTTCATATTTGATAAAACACTTCCTACTTAGTATTCCTTATATAAAGAATACTATTAATTGTTTTTGAAACCGTTCAATAAACTCGCGACTCGTGTTTTATTGTGTCTAAAACCACTCGCGCGCAGGGCCGTGCCGACCGGGGGGTGTGGGGGTGTAACACCCCCCCCCCCCAATAATTGCTCATGTGGGCAATTTCAGGTAAATCCAGGTAGATTTGCAGAAGAAATTCGGGTAAATGAACACAAATTCCAGTAATTTCTATGCCCAGAGAAAGTTAATTAACAAAAATAAGTGTGAATTTGGAGAAGAATGAGCTAAATTGACAAAAATTTTAGAGAATGGTACCAAACTTTCGGATTTAAGAAAAAAAAGTTGGATAAATGGAGAAAATTTGGTAATGCCGGGAAAAATTGTTCCCCGTGGATATTCGTCCGACACCGGATCTTCCTGCTTCACGGCTATTCATCCGACAACGCTTTAAAAGCTAACACTAAACCACTAAAAGGGTTGCGTTGTTTCTTAAGAACGAAGCAACAACATATTCGATACGCTATACGTTTCGTACGCGGTGCGTAAGCGAAAATCACGAAGAAAAAAAAGTATAAAAAAAAATAATAAAATAGTAGCGCGAGCAGGAATCGATCCCAGAACTTGGCGCACGCAATACGAGCACACGCCTAAACCACAACACTACGAAGGATTCGCTTGAAATTCAATTAAATTTACGCTGTTTTATTTTTAACGAGTTTAACGATGACATGTCGGGAAAACATTTTTGACCCCTAAAATGGCACACTGACCGAAATTTTTTTGGCGAGGGGGGGAGGTCGCCGTAAAATTTTGCCAAAATATAGATTAAATAAATCTGGCAGTCTGGCGGCGTGTGCGAATTTTCCAGCGGCGGAACTTCGGCGTGCACTCTACATGGAATGCACCCTGGGAAATACGAAGAAATACAAACGTAAACTGCTTGTTTTCTATGGATTAATGGAGATAATTTGCAAATAGAAAGAAAGAAAATAACAGAATGGACAATTATAAAGTAGAAGTAAGCAACAATATCGAAGAAACGTCAATTATGAAGCCATTAAAAAGTTTCTTCATTTTAACATTTTCTTGTTATAAAGTTGTCTATTATTAAAACATTGTGCTCAAGTATAATTGTAAAATTTTAAGCACACTGTAAATATAAAATGTTTAAAAATATATAGTTACGATAGTAAAGTTTTAATGGTGTAATGTATTGTGTTTTATTAATTATTATGCTTTTGGTATTGGTCACTTGGCCTATTTAATACCCGCCTATATTAAAATGGCCCTATGTTAAAATGGCCAATTGGAATTTATAAATATAGCATATGGAATATTATGGATGTATTTTACTATTTCTGAATTTTCCTCAGTTGTAGTATAAAATTATAAAATTGTTCTTATCACGTATAAATCTCTGAATGGCTCAGCTCCACATTACATTAATAATATGCTAAAACCTTACACACCATCAGCAAATTTACGCTCCTCATCCAAAGGATTGCTTACCATACCTTCAGTAAAACTAGTGAACTATGGTGAACGATCGTTCTCATATGCTGCACCGAAACTGTGGAACGAACTGCCAGAGTATATTAGAAAGAGTGAGACCTTGCCTATTTTTAAACCCAGATTAAAGACACATCTTTTTAAACAGTATTATGACTAAGTTATTATTTTAACAAGATTATTAGCAATTTTATAGTATTCTATATAGTTGTTGTTTTAATATTATCAACATAGATAACATAAAGTAATTTTATATTCTTAACGAGAAGAGCATATAATTATTTTTTAGTAATTTTATCTAGTATAGTAATTTTAGTAGTTAATGCATGCACTATGTTCTAACACTTAGTATATATTTTTAACACTTGATGTTAAGCGCTATTGAGCTATGGGAAATGGCGCTATATAAATGAATTATAATAATAATAATAATAATAATAATTTTAATAGCTTTTAATTAAATACAGTGAATAAGCTTATAAGCATATTCAATTTCACCAGTCATTTGAATCCTTGCACCTTTGGCATACCAGAGGGGAATGCAAGGACAATCGCCTCTTAATTCACTGGTTTATCATTTCTTGGCAAACAGGGAAGACACTTACTTTCAGTGCCCAAGTTGGGAATGAGTGAGGTCATGGGGGGGGGGTCACTTAGTCTTTTATATAAATGTTGAAATAAAGCAGTTGGCTATATAAATGCTGAAATAAAGCATTTGGCTAGGAAAGGCGTAGTCTTTTATATAAATGCTGAAATAAAGCAGTCGGCTAGGAAAGGCTTTTACAGAACAGTAAAGGAATGGTTTGGGAAATTTCATGTAAAAATTCCAATTGAATACCTGGGGATGATAGGACTGAAGAAATTTACCTTGCCATTTTGTCCTGGCTGCAGGGGACTTCACTGAATTTCACACACCAAATTAAGTGAATGACCCTGGTGGAATACTTATTCTCTTGACTTATTGCAAATCTTGTAAGAATTACAAAACTGAAAATTTGTATATGTATATGCAGGCTTCTACCCAGGAGACACCCTACCATGTCTGTATAAAAATTGATTTTAAACAAACCATTACAAAAATGACATAAAAGTTGCTTTGTATTCTGAAATTCTGGTTTAAGCCTCCTGCTATAGATACAGTATATTGAACTGGAAAACTTTTCATATTTTTAATGTGG
>CACRXK020014338.1:0-13182 GCA_902702795.2 Paramuricea clavata
GTAAAATGGTCCTATCTTGTAAAATATGCTGGACTTTAGATGCCTAGGGTGAATTTGTTTGATATTGTCTGCTATTAAGGCTTTTATGGCGTGTGAGCCCATCAAAATATGGTGAGATTCGTGGTGAGATTCGTTTCTATAAGGATCTCATTGTCACATATACGCGCTTAGTTTACTAACAAGTTGGCTCAGTTGTCAATTTTCTTTAAATAGAGTTCCAATACTGTTACCATGCATGGAATTCAATGAATTGTGACTAAAATATACAACTACAAGCCTTTAAATCTGGTTTTAAATATACGCGATGAAATTCAGCCGGATTTTAGCTATTTCCTAACACACGCATACGCAAGCATTGTATAACACAGTACACGCAAATTATCTGTGTGCAACGAAATTGCTAAAGGACCTAAAAGGTGTGAAGAACTTATGAAAATTGACTGCGTATACAGCTTTATGATGCCGTCTACAAGTTGAATTAAGTTAAATTTAAGAGTAATGGTATTACTTCAACAGTCTTGGTGGTGATCAATTGTGTTTGGAATTTGGTAATTAAACGTTTTAGTTTTAAGTTTATACCGCCCAATTACATATATTCCAGTATCGAAGCATGTGTGGGCAAGTTTTGGTAGTTTTAGATACTATCCATTCATTCCGGGGGGGGGGGGTTGTGTTATTTTTAACACTTTACATACCAATACAGGTACGTATGCTACTAGCTATAATGCCTAATAAGCACATTCATATTCACGTCTAATATCATCATAGCTCTCTTCCTTGTGAAAATCCGCGGAAATTTACTCAAAAGTTACTTGCTGTCATTGGAATGATGCAAAAGACCATAATTACGACGAACCTGGAACAGAACTATTCAGAAATAATCGGTTTGTGAGTGGGGTAGGTTTAAACTCATCTCACAACATATTAAACTGCGGGGAAAGACAAATAAATATGCATTGTTTTCGCCTTTTACAAACTTATACTTGAGAACTGTGGCCGTTTCCAAGCTAAATTACGTTTACAGTATAAGATTTATAGCACAGTTCAGTAACGCAGCCAGTGGTCAAATTTCATACGTCTCATATTACACGATGCTCACTAACGAGTCTCGGTCTAAAACGCTGATTTTCGTTACTATAAATTTTACTTATCTTACATTTTATATACATATGGGTACAAGAAACCATTTTCCTTAATTACAATCGGTTAACTTTGCAGATATCCCTTTTTAAGTTCGTTTTTGAACGAAGCTCACTACAAAACTGTAAATAAATCTATATCTCATTGGCTATTTTATGACAGAAAGTGAGAACCGTTGCTAGAAAATCATTCGTATCTTAGTCAGTTCGTTACGAAAACTTGTAAAATCGTCCTATCTTGTAAAATATGCTGGACTTTAGATGCCTAGGGTGAATTTTTTTTTATATTGTCTGCTATTAAGGCTTTGATGGCGTGTGAGCCCATCAAAATATGGCGAGATTCGTGGTGAGATTCGTTTCTATACTATGGATCTCATTGTCACATATACGCGCTTAGTTTACTAACAAGTTGGCTCAGTTGTCAATTTTCTTTAAATAGAGTTCCAATACTGTTACCATGCATGGAATTCAATGAATTGTGACTATAAATCTGATTTTAAATATACGCGATGAAATTCAGCCGGATTTTAGCTATTTCCTAACACACGCATACGCAAGCATTGTATAACCAGTACACGCAAATTATCTGTGTGCAACGAAATTGCTAAAGGACCTAAAAGGTGTGAAGAACTTATGAAAATTGACTGCGTACACAGCTTGATCATGTCTACAAGTTGAATTAAGTTAAATTTAAGAGTAATGGTATTACTTCAACAGACAATCTTTGACAATATAGATTGGGACAATCTAGTTTTCACATGCATTCGGTTGTAGTATACCATTTGCTGATACATATTTTCCACCCTCCCTCCCCCCACCCATTTCAATGTTGGCGCCGCGCATCCAGACATCAGATTTTTGTTGGCCCAACATTGAACTGGGGGAACGGGGGGGCGCTATTCCTTTCAAAATATATGAAATTACAGCAGCTGTCCCATAGTTTCTGGCAAAGATTGTCTTGGTGGTGATCAATGGTGTTTGGAATTTGGTAATTAAAGTTTTAGTTTTAAGTTTATACCGCCGAATTACATATATTCCAGTATCGAAGCATACGTGGGCAAGTTATGGTAGTTTTAGATACTATCCATTCATTCCGGGGGGGGGGGGTATTTTTAACACTATATACCAATACAGGTACGCGTGCTACTAGCTATAATGCTTAATAAGCACATTTATATTCACGTCTAATATCATCATAGCTCTCTTCCTTGTGAAAAATCCGTGGAAATTTACTCAAAAGTTACTTGCTGTCTTTGGAATGATGCAAAAGACCATAATTACGACGAACGTGGAACAGAACTATTCAGAAATAATCGGTTTGTGAGTCGGGTAGGTTAAAATCTCATCTCACAACATATTAAACTGAGGGAAAGACAAATAAATATGCATTGTTTTCGCCTTTTACAAACTTATACTTGAGAACTGGGGCCATTTCCAAGCTAAATTACGTTTGCAGTATAAGATTTATAGCACAGTTCATAACGCAGTCAGTAGTCAAATTTCATACGTCTCATATTACACGATGCTCACTAACGAATCTCGGTCTAAAACGCTGATTTGCGTTAGTATAAATTTTACTTATCTTACATTTTATATGCATATGGGTACAAAAAAACATTTTCCTTAATTACAATCGGTTAACGTTGCAGATATCCCTTTTTAAGTTCGTTTTTGAACGAAGCTCACTACAAAACTGTAAATAAATCTATATCTCATTGGCTATTTTATGACAGAAAGTGAGAATCGTTGCTAGAAAATCATTCGTATCTTAGTCAGTTCCGTTACGAAAACTTGAAAAATCGTCCTATCTTGTAAAATATGCTGGATTTTGGATGTCTATAGGGCGAATTTGTTTGATATTGTCTGCTATTAAGGCTTTTATGGCGTGTGAGCCCATCAAAATATGGTGAGATTCGTGGTGAGATTCGTTTCTATATATGGATCTCATTGTCACATATACGCGCTTAGTTTACTAACAAGTTGGCTTAGTTGTCAATTTTCTTTAAATAGAGTTCCAATACTGTTACCATGCATGGAATCCAATGAATTGTGACTAAAATGTACCACTATAAGCCTTTAAATCTGATTTTAAATATACGCGATGAAATTCAGCCGGATTTTAGCTATTTCCTAACACACGCATACGCAAGCATTGTATAACACAGTACACGCAAATTATCTGTGTGCAACGAAATTGCTACAGGACCTAAAAGGTGTGAAGAACTTATGAAAATTGACTGCGTACACAGCTTGATCATGTCTACAAGTTGAATTAAGTTAAATTTAAGAGTAATGGTATTACTTCAACAGACAATCTTTGACAATATAGATTGGGACAATCTAGTTTTCACATGCATTCGGTTGTAGTATACCATTTGCTGATACATATTTTCCACCCTCCCTCCCCCCACCCATTTCAATGTTGGCGCCGCGCATCCAGACATCAGATTTTTGTTGGCCCAACATTGAACTGGGGGAACGGGGGGCGCTATTCCTTTCAAAATATATGAAATTACAGCAGCTGTCCCATAGTTTCTGGCAAAGATTGTAGTCACTGGTAGCGGAATATTTTTTCATGAAGTAAGACCGGCTACCAGGAAAATACATGCTTTACCTTACTACGGGAGAGAAAATGTTTAAAACTAGAAGTTACTATCGCAAGGAAAATGCTGCCTCAATCCAAGGGATTAAAGGCAGCATGCACAATTTGCTGAAAAAGGGGCTGTTTATATGATCCCGCTTTGCCAGCAGATATGAGGCAGGATGATTTTGATGTACTTAAATAAGTCGCAATGCATGATTCAGCAAAAAATTTCACTATTTTCTAGAGATGGATTACAGTATAGTTAACTGTAAATGAAAGGTTGCCTGTTCAAGCATAATATAACCTTCTTGAACCACAAGATCTTCTCTACATTTGAACATACTTAATTGAACTACTTCTCTACATTTGAGCGTTTGAACTTTCGTTTAGCCTAGTGACTAATATTTTAATACATCAAAATCATCCCTTTTGCCATCATGCAAACAGCCCTTAAGACGCCTGTTCAGGAGGTAGGAAAAGTCCAATTTGAATATCAAACATCTTGCACAAAGTCGAAGGGCGGCTGAAAGTTCTAATTCTACTTTCTTGGCATGGGTGGTTTTATATGAATATCTTCAATGCTTGTAACGTCTTGCTGTTGTATAATTATAATACTGTCAGTGGTGAAGCTAGCCATAGCAACAGGTCATGCTATGCAAATTTTTAATGATTTGCATTATTCAAATAGATGCAGGTTTATCAGTATAGTATGCATATGGCCAGTTGCCATGGCTACCTTGCCACTGAATACTGTACAATGTTTATATAAAAATACTAAGGGCCTGTTTACATGGAGGCGAGTTACCCGGCAAGGCAAGTTACTCGGCAACGGTGAGATCCCGGCTGTTATAGAAACTAATAGTAATCCCGGGTGACTATTTACATGATGCAGCCGGTGACTGTTTACATGTGCTTTGCCATTGAAATATAATAGCTCAAAAATACATACGAATCGATAGATAAGTTTTCCTGAATTGCTCGGCAATTATTCTTGTACTTTCACTATATTTTGTAATGTTTTTAGCGTTTCAAACGACTTAAATCCTTTTTCTGTTTTGGCGCCATTTCGGCTTCATGCGGCAATCATGCGACAAATGTCGAGTAACTTGGTTCCATATAAACAGAGCGCTTGTTTGTCCCGCCTGGGCGAGTAACTCGCCTTGCCGGGTAACTTGCCTCCATGTAAACAGGCCCTAAGTCGGGGTTTGTTCCAATTATTGTTTTAATGCCACCTTCAAGGCTGCCCATATCACAGAACAACCGAACAATATGCTGATGGGGAGACAATATCTATTTGTTGACATTTCTAAATTATTGTGGGCATTATCGAAAAATATATTACACCGTGAAATGTAGTGACACAGCCAGATGAATATATTAATTATATATATGAATGTAGGCTTGTAGGATTATTTCATATTATGCTAACAATAACACACAGTCATATCTTATACAAAAATCAGTTGACATACCATTACATTAATCATATTGCTGGTATAAAGTCAATATGTGCAGAGAACAATCCACACAGGGTTGCTCTAGGGATCTTATTACAGTAAGCTTGATTTAACAACATTCCGCGTTTGTTGTTAAACTATAAACATCTAGAAATGAACACCATACTCATCGTCTTGGCACATAACAAATAAATATTAAAACTGAGTACATTGTGACTCGTAAATAAGGCATTATTGACGAATAAATCTGGTGGGCTATTATACACTGCCGGTAAATTCATTAAATACTTCAGAGCTCTTAAGTACATCTTGTCTCCTTGTATTTATAAGACATTATCAAATGTTCTATTTATAAGACATTATCAAATTGCTTGCCTCCACAATGAACGCTAAACAGTTCATGGCCTTGATGGATATTAGTACAAAGAAATAAAGCCATACTTACCTGGTTTCTTCGGGAAATGGTCGTATATTTTGCATCAAGTCAGATCCAGAATAAGTTTGCATATACTGATATAGCCATATAAATATGTGCATGCGCAATTTAAATATTTAATATTTTTCTCGCACTCCCCCCCGCCGTTCCCCCCCGGAATTCACGACATCTTAACAGACACAAGATCGAGATCTCGACAATACATAGATCGGCGCGAAAGACTGGGTCGAGTGAACTCTGGCGAAACCTTCATGTCTTCATGACCTTGAAGCTCTTTTCCATAATTTATAAACCAAACTTGGTTTTTATTGTTTTCCTCATTAGGCACCACAGAATTGTGCTCCACACCAATAGATAGATCAGTGTTACCCCTTGCCACAATGGTCAGATCAGTGATACTTTTTGCCTCAACAGGCTCTACCACAATGGGTAGTTCAATGTTATTTTGTGCCTCAACGGGCTCTAGCACAATGGGTGGACTGTTATTATTTTGTCGTACCACCACGGGTAGACTGTTACTGTTTTGTCCTACCATCACAGGTGGACTGTTATTATTTTGTCTTACCACCACGGGTAGACTGTTACTGTTTTGTCCTACCATCACAGGTGGACTGTTATTATTTTGTCTTACCACCACGGGTAGACTGTTACTGTTTTGTCCTACCATCACAGGTGGACTGTTATTATTTTGTCTTACCACCACGGGTAGACTGTTACTGTTTTGTCCTACCATCACAGGTGGACTGTTATTATTTTGTCTTACCACCACGGGTAGACTGTTACTGTTTTGTCTTACCATCATAGGTGGACTGTTATGATTTTGTTGTACCACCATGGGTACACTTTTACTGTTTTGTCCTACCACCATGGGTAGTTCAACGTTAATTTGTGTATCAAAGGGATTCATAGGTGTTGTACATGTAGTTGTTTTCGCATGCACTACAGATGATAGATTACCTGTGTCGATGACAGAATCGCATATCTCGTAAGAAAACATGTTGAACTTCGTACAACTTGAAACACTGACAATTTTAGGTAAGTTATCTACAGATAGGAATTCGACACCAGGTTCTAAGACAACAAAGCCATTATCCACAGCTTGCAAATACATTTTGTCTCCTTGTAATAAGACATTATTCAATGTTGTTTTCGACCAATCGATCACTGGGATACTTTGGGCAGTTAAAATTGCAGATAAACTCATAAAAGCACATTGTTTGCCTCTAGATTGAACACTAAAAAGGTCATCGCCTTGATGTATTTCAGAAGAAAGAAATAGAGCCATACTTACCTGAATTTTTCCGAAAATTTTCGATAACTTGCATCCGTATAAAAAGCCTGTGTGAAACCAATTGTAAAATCTTGATTCTTGAGCACATGGAGTTGCGTGCGCAATACAAAATCTTGTTTCTGACCGCTCCCCTCATTTAACAAACGTTCTCGAGGCTTAATTATTCCCCCCGGATTACGACATCTTTACATACAGACAGACAGACAGACAGACACAAGATCGAGATCTCGACAATACATAGATCGCGCGAAAGACTGGGTCGAGTGGACTCTGGAGAAACACCGCGTAGTCAAGAATAGTGTGCTGCCTCTACGAGGCAGCAAAAACTTTGCCACCATAATTGTCTTATTCTCGCCGATCCAAACGACCAACATGATTTCCACCAAGTCTTCTTACGCGTACCATTTGCACCCTCTAAGCTATGGGTACCATTTGTACCCCCTAACCTCAAGACAAACGATGCCAGTTTTTTGAAAAAAAAGGTTTAGGCCCCGTTTACATGAGACCGGGACGAAAATTGAAATTGTCAATATCTTTACATGAGACCGGTACGAAAATCACAAAATTTTCAACTTATTCCCCTTGCCAGGGCAATTTTCTTTTTCAGATGGCTTTTGTTAGCATGTGTTGTTCCAATGTCAAGGTTACAGCCGAGACCGGTCTGAAATGTATTTCTGTTTACATTCATCCCCGAATTCATGCCGGTCTGAAGTCAGTCGGTTCGGTTCAGCAGGCGGAATGACTTGAGACCGGTCTGAGTTATTTTCGTTCCGGTCTCATGTAAACATCTATTATAAATAATACTGTGACCGAAACGAAATGGTCCCGGTTTGACTTCGTTCCGGTTTCATGTAAACAGGGCCTTAGATGAGGAAAGTGACAAATTTCTTTTTCACTAACAAAGCGACAAGATATTACAAAGAATCAAACAGCAATTTCCAATCGTCGTTCTATTTCGAAAGACAAAACTCTGGCAAAGCTTTTCTTGTACACATCCTGCCTCATGACCCTGTCTAAACTGTTGCATTGCTGCACTTGTTATGCGTGTGCACAAAGGCAGTATATATAGAATATATATAGAACCATGCAATAACCATACACTCAAATGTTCCTTTTTTTTCAGATCGGTTATCAAATTCAGAAGCTGACGAATTTCGAAAGTACAGTTTTTGCAGAGAAAATCATCGTTATAAACTTTCTTTCAAGCTATCAAAGTCTACTGAAACAGAAAATAGATCGAATTTGTAAATATACTGAACATTTAGACCGCCAGGATTTATGCCGGATTTCATTGTACCCAGAACAAAAAAAACAAACAATGGCCTGGATACAAGTATCTACAGCCTGTTCGCAGGCAAACAAGAAAGAACAGTACCTGAAAATAGACATTTCTGTGACCTTTGTATGTCCATCAACTGAATATCCATTACGGGGCCATATTTATCCATCATAGTTTCTTTGTATCCATTTATTATAGTCACAAATATCCACTGCTGGTCATGAACATTTATCAATCCTTTCATTTCATCCGAGAACTACTGTCTTTGGTGTATTGTTGTAATTTGATTAGAAATAGAGGTATTCCCTCATGTATTGCTCTTCGAGGCATATCATCTTGGTAACATGATATTTTATAAATCAATATTTCATCAGCACGTTCAAGTAATGATCTGTAAAACAAAGCAAAAAAAAATTAAAAAAATTCAGTTATAAAACTTAAACCATTTTGCTACAAAAAAAATTTAACCATTAGGTTGTACTACTTGAGTATTTTACTGTCCAACGCTAGACGATTTTATGCTTCATAATGAGACTGCCCATGTGTCTAGTTACCCATTAATTAACTGCCAGTGCACCCCCTGCTTAATAAAATTGTATGACGTTAGACAGAGTTAAATAATATAAGTAGGAAAATTAGAGTGCAAATCAACTTAATGGCTAAATGTGCTGTTTACATGATCCCAGTTTGTCAGGACAGGATGAAAGGTGGGATGATTTTCATGCACTGAAATAAGTCACTAGGCTTGAACAAAAAAGTTGTAAACAACTCTGCATAATCTCAGATAAAATTTTCCAAGGATACACTTAATTGCCTTTGCACACATTGTTGGTGTATAGTTATTTGTCAAGCCAGCCAGATAGTTGAATTGCTGTTCTCTAAGATAAATAGGATTAACTCCTTAAGCTGCAAAGGAACTCAAATGTCTGATATCAGATCATTTTACTCATCAAGAGGAAAGTCTTGTGCATCAGATGGTCCCATGCAAGATGCTTACAACTTGAGTTGCACTGTGCAAATCAAGCACACAACCTCCCTATTTTGTCGCAGGTGAGTGTAAATTGGTCTGGAGGTGGTTCCCTACTAGGGTTTTATGCAGTATCATGTTTAACTCAAGGAACTTCAAAATACAAACAGGCATGGTACTGTGTTAAAATCTTTTTTCAAACAAATGTATGAACTTTTTTTGGTTAATTTAACCCTTTAAGTTGCATTGCACCCAGATGCACCCAACTTTAGTATTTTACTGTCTAACGCCACAGGATTTTACTTGTCAAGTGGAGCCACTCAATGGGTTAAAGCATAAAACGAGTTCTAAAATCACGAGCCGCGCAATGTTTTAGAAAACAATAATCTAACTAATCTGGACGTTTTTGACAGCCATATGCAATGGTCACATCGCAAACATTGGAACATGGTTTGTGCAACAATTTTCTCAAAAATAGACGCTGGATGGTATATTATGAGCAATATTATTAGTGATGAATTAAGTCATTTCAACAGCAATGACGTATTGAAATTTTCTTAGCCCAATCATCGCTTTACAACCTAAAGAAAGACTGTGCCCCCCCCCCCTGCTCCAGAGAGACGTTACAAATTTTACAACTGTATGTTATACAGATGGTACATTACTGCTATCAATATAAACTAAGAATCTGTTTGAAATGTAACACTGCTTGTAGTCTTGCTACTCCACTCTCTTGTTGTTCCTGATAGTTGTATTTATTCTCATAAATTAAGTTATGTTATTGTATATTTATACAGTATTTGTAAAATTGAGCCCACAGTAGTTGGTTTTTTATACTGTTGTGATGACACTGCCACTCTTTTATGTGATAAAGATATCATAAATTCATATCATATCTCAAAAATTAGGTGGGCACCCATTTATAGAAAATCATGAATAGAAACAAAAATCCTAAATCATGCCTACTAAAAACTTCAAATTCCTATCAACATAGCATGAGGTGTTTTTTGGGGTTTTTTTTTAAGAATTTTAGATGATTCTTCAGTCTTACTTGTTTTAATGTACATTTTTGTAAGTTTTGAAACAAACAGACAACTTACAAAAGTGTACATAGCATGAGGTTGTTTCAGATAAATATATATTACAGAAAATCTATTTTTCCTATATTACAAATTTAATTTAAGTATGTTTTTGTCATTGAGCAAGGATTGAGAAATAATGCAGGAAATATTTAATGCTTGCATATTTTCTTTGCCTTGAATGGGTCGTTCCAGAATAGATCCATACTCCCCCCACAGAGGAAATTTCTGCCGTCCGGAGGGGGAGGGGACAAAAAATTGTTTCTGATAATAGTAAATGTATTAGGGCATCCGAAGGGGGTAGGGGGTTAACTTCCTATTTCCTCCGTGGGGAGGGGGGGGTATGGATGTTTTCTGGAATGACCCAATACTTCATTGTGCACAGAATGACGAAGACAAATTATGCTATATGTTAAAGAAAGCAATGTTGTCCCAAACGTTGTCTATTGACCTTGTTTACATACAATAAGTTCTATTTAAAGTAACACACCTGATTGGATAATAAAATTAGATAGCCACTGAAGTGCACAATATTATATCTATTTATACGACTACATCACTGTGCAGCATTAGTGACAAATGGCCACAGACTGTTAAATATCTATTTATACGACTACGTCACGGTGCAGCATTAGTGACAAATGGCCACAGGCTGTTATCCTTCCACCGCGAGGGGGGGGGGGACAGTCTATAGAAAATCATAAATAAAAACAATCCTAAATCATGCCTACTAAAAACTTATTTTAAAAAATACAAAACAATGGACACTCCGAAAACGGTTAACATTTTGATTCGACGTTTCGACTAGCTTGCAGTCATCATCAGGAATGACGCTACTACGAAATACAAAACTATATATACAAGATCAAATTAATGAAATATGATATGCGTTAGTTAAAAATTATGAGTTCCTTAGAGGCTTTACATCCTTATTCAACCCTAAAAAACTTATTCAACCCTAACAACCCAACACAGCATGTAGTTGTATAAGAGCTCTATTATTTTCTAGATCAAAAAATTTACAATCTATATATTATACATTACGTATTAGATATAAACTAGTTGGGGCATTTATAGAAAATCATAAATGAAAATAAAACAAAAATCCTAAATCATGCCTACTAAAAACTTATTCAAATTCCTATAAACATAGCATGTAGTTGTAAGAAGCATGTTTCGTGATATATTTATGCTGCAATTTTTGCATGTTTTAAATTAAACATGCATCATTTTTACAGATTTCAGTCCGCCATATTTTTAGATTGTTACACTGCACAATATTGTTTCCACTTAATTAGGCAGCCTTACTTTGTTCCTATTCATAGGGAACCCCCATTTTATCACTACTATAAATATCCACTAACCTTACAACATCATCCTTCTTTAGTAATTTAAGGTAAGCAATCATACCAATTTATATAAGATATTTGCCCAAGATATCCACCAAGAAAATGCACACGGTGTAGGTTTGCCAGCGACACATTGTCATCATCCATTACAATGCCTGATGTCTCCTTGCAACAACCAGGACGAGCAGAAAAGAACGCATTCACTAAAATGACAAATTTTATAACATATTTAGCTTCAAAATCCCTATGCTTTATGCACTCATCTCTTTACTAAATTATTTAAACTAAATTTCACAAAACATTAATTTAAGGTATAATTCAATATTTTATCCCAGAACAAACATCAAACGCAAAGCAACTTGCAACGGCAAGATATAGAGCTGAAACATGCCCTAAACGTGAATATAATTTACTCTCTGGGATGCCAATTTCTGTCTTAGCATAAAAATACAGACTTCTGATTGGTGTGGGTATTTACAAAAGAATCTCCCTGAATGGAGAATAGATTGAATGCAGCATACAAAATTATTATTCCAAATGTATAATTTCTATGCCAAAAAGATTTATATTGGCAAATATAAAATGACCAAAACATTTGGGTCAAATGCAAAGGGGGACCACAGGCAAGAATCAAGGTCTAGCCAGCTAAGCCACAGATTAAGTGAAGACAGATGTATAACTTCAGTAAAAAAGTTGTCCCACAATAAGTTCTTTGTATGTTTGCATGGCGATAAAACATATAATAGTTTTGTTTGTGGAAACACCACGTAAATTTATTACTGCCAAGCTTTCGATCTGTAAGCCCGGATCTTCATCAGTGCTAATAATATGTGAGCCAACAGATCAAGACATTTTTTGTATATAAAAAGGGCGTGTGAATTAAACAAGTCACATATTAGCACTGATGAAGATCCGGGCTTACGGATCGAAAGCTTTGCAGTAATAAATTTATGTGGTGTTTCCACAAACAAAACTATATAGTTGTCCCACAGTCACCATCTTCCTAGCAAGTGTCGCTCGCATGATCATTTGTCATTTGATAATCGTCATTGCTTTCAAAAAATGCTTTCAACACCTTTTCTACAAATGATGCTATAGATAAACAAGCATGTTTATAAACAAGCTGCAAGGGAAAACAACCAGGAAATTTTCCAGAAAATTGGGCTAAATTTTCCAGAAAATTGGCTATTCCATTTAATATCCATAATCTCCCTTTTTAACTCCGGAATTCCTCATGGGTAAACAAATTCTCCAGTGGAATTCTTCAGGGGTTGGTTATTTCAAATGCAATTCCTTTAGGGGTCAGATGTAAAAATTGTAATTCTTCAGGGGTAACAGGAATTCTTCAGGGGATCTCTTTTATGTCAGGAATTATTCAGAGATATGGTAAAACCATTGTCCTTGATACGGGGGTTATGTCTTTTAAATGGAATAGCCCAATTCAAAACAAGCCCCAAAATCTTGTAAAACTTTCTGAAAATTGTTGAGAAACATTTCTCTCGTCAAAACTATATTAAACTTTTGATGGATAAAAAACCACCATTGAAGGAAAATTCATTCTTGACATTTCTTGTATGATAGTGCTTATAAATAATTATTAA
>CACRXK020014341.1:0-13179 GCA_902702795.2 Paramuricea clavata
ATCATGAATCACCTTTGGTTTTGGAGCAATTTACTAATCATATAAAAAGGGAGAAGTGACCAGCGAATATATTTTAGCTAAGTAAGGATATTTCTGTAACAATCTTGGTCTGTAGGCAGATATCATAATTACTACTGTATTTATGTGCGTGATATCGTACCAGTGGCGCCGCCAGCTCGATAATTGGGGGGGGGGCGAATATTCATATATTTGTGTTCACAGACCATAAAAACAATCGATTTCAAAAGAAGTTAATAATGCACAACACGAAGATATGAATATTCGCCCCCCCCCCCAATTATCGAGCTGGCGGCGCCACTGTATCGTACCATGTAATAATTACCTTCAATTTAAGTTCTTTAATATCTTCTTCATGCTGTTAATGAATACATATGAATGGAACATAAATTCATGGCTATATTAATATTTTCACCATGGAAGCAATTAATACCGATTATATTTGTACCAAATGTACTAATTAGCATCTTCTTCATGCTAAAATTTTTACAAAAGTAATTTATTTTATACCCATCAAACAAGTGTACAAAAATCAATGTGACGTACTGGTACAGACTATCAATCATGATGTGTTCTTACCTTCTTTTCCAAAGTTGAAACTTTGAGCATGAGTGTTTCAAGTTTTTGTTCAAGTTTTCCCACATCAAGTTGATGGACATTATCGCCACTGCGGATCAAAAAGGTGCAGCTATTCTGATGATCCTAGTTGTATGATATACTAATTGTAGTATACGTAATAGGATGGTTATGAATGTATCAATTTCGAAAACAGAACAAGCAAGATCGTCTTGCAAAAAATTCCTATATGAATGGCCTATTCCTTTATTAATCCATTGAGTGGCAGCACTTTCCCCCTGATGAGTAAAATTGTCTGGCGTTAGACAGAGTACAGACAAGACACACAGTAATATAATCTGGCGTTAGACAGAGTAAAATAATAAAGTAGCTAGGGCGTATCTGGGTACATTGCCACTTAAAGGGTACGTTAATTAAGTTGTTTATACAAGGTGTATAAAAAAACGAGTTATTTTAGCAAGTTATTTTAGCAATTGGGTGCATTTAAAACCATTTATAACAGTTCCCATTACCTATATTCATCTAAACATAAAAACGTCACAGATCACTTTTATCTTAGTCTATTAACTGTGCTTTTACCAATTTCAACAACTACAATAGCTAGATTTTACAAACGTTCTTACAAAACAAATAGGAAGAAATTCTGTCTGTTGTAAGCTTTTCCATTTTTGGCCGCAATAAAACAGCCTTCTAGCTAAGACCATAGAGCCACCACTCAATGGTTTCAGATCAAAATATAATATTGTACCTGTAAAAGTGTACTCAGACATCCCTGCCAACTACAGCCTTCATTACAACAATTCACTTCCAGCTGTTTGATCAACCTTCTCGCAGCATGGTCTTCAAAAATCTAGAAATTATTTGGTCATATTAAAGAACACCGCCAGTAACCAGCAGATAAAACATTGCAAAATTTCGTTTAATATACAACATACCATTGCATCAGATATTTCAATTCTACAAGATGGACATCGAGGATCTGCCCTGTTGAAGTACCAGACGTATATATTTTAATTTAAAACAGCTGTCTCAGTAATTGCATGGCAGCACTCTCCCCTTGATGATTAAAATTATCTGGTATTAGACAGAGTAAAATAATTGAGTAAGGTGCATCAGGGCACATTGCCACTCAAAGGTTAAACTTAAACTCAATTATTTGTAAAACACTATACATATATTTATTACAGAATGGTCTACTGTAGGTTATCTGGGCACATTGCTACTTAAAGGGTTTACTTAATAAATAAATGTGGTGTTTTCCACATATTGGAAAATATTCGTATTGTTTTTCGCCATGCAAATATTAAAGGCACAGTTCAGCCTGTTGAACGATGGTTTTTAAGGCGCATTTCAGCCCTTTAAATTGAAAAAACTAACTAGGAAAATCAATTAAGCATAATTCAAAATCAGTAAACTCGATGTTTTTAACAATATAAAGGTTTTAAAATGTTAAAAATATTAAGTTTGGTGATCTTGAATTATGCTTAATTGATTTTCCTAGTTAGTTTTTTCAATTTAAAGGGCTGAAATGCGCCTTAAAAACCATCGTTCAACAGGCTGAACTGTGCCTTTAAAGGAATTAATGAGTTAGTCATGATCGAAACAGTAATGTAGATGTATTTCTTAAGTGTAGATTTTGCAATTCCAGAGCTTTTGTGCCTATTGTAGTTTGCAAATGCCCCCAGACTACTGACCAGCCAGTGAACCGTTTCAAGCATACCCAGATACCTTGAGCACTGTCTAGCTGATCAAGTGTGGAAAGTTTGTATTGTGCAACCAAGATATCGGGTGCACAATTTTGATGCGTTCTATATATTTACCATTCAATTTTTTAAATGTCATGCTTGATTGGCTTGCTTTACACAAAATATTCAAAATATTTCACTTGTGTATAAACGTGGCAGTGGCTGCATGGCGGGGACACACACACACATGACATTTATTACCAATTATTGCACTTCAAAATCACTATAAAATGACTTTAAACAAATAATGAATGTTTTTATTCGTGCAATGGTAAGAATATTTTAATGAGGTGAAAGATGTAATGTTCCATTCAACGAGGCGACAGCCGAGTTGAATGGAACATTCCATCTTTCACCGAATGAAAATATTCTTACCATTGCACGAATAAAAACATTCATTATTTGTTAATTTATATAATACCAACATAGACTAATATTAAAAGGTTTACTGTAAGCTCCCGCCATCTTGACGAGTTATATTTGCATTAAATCCCATTTACTGCACGAGTTTCGAATATCGGGTTAAAATAAACTGCAATCACCCTACGAGAAGCATTTAACCGCTTTTAAAAGCTTTAAGGTGGCTCCCTAGGGTTTTTTAATTTACTACACTATAGTATTCAGGAGACTCCTGTTTCTTTACTTTACATGACATGAAAACGAAATTTATTGGACACATTGACAATGTTCTCCTGAACATTGCAAATTGCTACTTTTGTTTTAAAAATATGTTGTCATGGCAACAGCATGCTTAGAATAAAGCTCAAAATTTGTCTTTTTCAGGTCATTTTAAAAAGTTCCTTCGGTGAAATTTTTTAAAACTTTGCATAAAAGATAATACTTGTATAATGATTTTTCCCCCTCAATTTAAAAAAATTAAATCGATACGTTTCTTAGAAAATTTAAAAGACGTCAAAAATCAATATTAAAAATTTTCCCTTCGATTTAATTTTAAGAAAAAAGGATATTGCACTTGTTGTACCGATATTAAAAAATGTGCAAAGTTTTAAAAAATTTTACCGAAGGAAAACGGAGAAATTTGGGTTTAATTTTGGCAATTTTTACTAGATTTTTACGCGAACAATTTAATACCCCAACTGACGTGTACATGCATTCTGCATAAAACAACAAGGCATGACTTTTTTTGAAATCACAAAATATAAATTATGTTCGATATACTGTTTATAACTGTGTCGGTTAATGGTCAGCTAAGCTGGATTATACATGTAAAAATGGCAAAGATATTTAGGTAATTACTGGTTATGACTTCTTGGTATTAATTTGAAAAATGTTTGTCAAAATTCGTCCCGTGCGAGTTAGTACTATCGTCGGATGTTTTCGCAAAATGCCCATTCAAATTTCACTTTTTATAGCGGTATGTTTGGAGTTTCGGCCCTGCTCATTTCACCCGCCGGTAGAGGTCTCATTATTTAAGTAATCTTTATTGTCATAAGTGCTGCTAGATTGTGGAGAAAACATTGCAAATTCTTGAGGAAACTTTATATCATATCCCAATGTTCGCGATCGAACCTCACGTACGGCCGAGCGTACGGCGGTTCAAAAAACATCCAGAATACCTCTTGAAAAAACAAGTTTACATTATCTTCTTTTGAAACATCACATCCAAGTATCGTTTTGGCTTTTAGAACTCTTTTTATGCATTCAACTAAAGCAAAGTTCACACTTTTGTTTCAAAAAAGAGTTCCATACTAAAACACAACGTTCGTTCGTATTTTGAAGTCACACGAATTTTAGTTTACATCAGCGTTGCCAGATCAAATTTGTAAATGTTTATGCAGACAAGTATGAAATGTTCATGACTTTGACAAAAAGTTCATGAATTTCAAATTTTAACACAACATCACAATAATGCTGTAAATTAGCCAATTTAAGTTACTAATGTCTATCTAGTTCTGATAGTTAAAGGTGTCAAATGGCTATGTAACTAACCCAAATTAACCCAAACCCTACCCTTACTCTAACCCCTAATCCTAACCTCAACCCTAACCATGTAATCCAAACCGAATTAATAAAAAAATCCAAAAAGAAACGACTACAAAAAATCGATAGGGCAGTTTGCTGGATGGAAAATAGTGCTAACCACTTTATATTTGCAGATGAGCAACTACATATGGTATTATACGAATTACAACCATGTTAGAACCACTGACCATTTCATCCAGGAGACTCGGAATATTAGAGAATGAGAGATAAGATAATATTCATATATAAATATATAAATTATTTAAAAAAATTAATCCTTAACGGCGAAATTGTTGTAATTTACATTACAACATTTATCTTGAGGGAGTGTAATAATCAAAGTTCATGAAATAGTTCATGTTATTTTGAAAAGTTCATGAAATGTTCACAAACTCTTGTTCAGAGCCTGAAATAACGGCCGGCGGTCGGCGGTTTTCCGACCAAATTCCGATTTTTCCGACCAAATGCTGAAATGATCGGAAATTTTGTACGGCCAAATTTTGAGAAAAAGAAAAATGTTTTCTTAATGATCGGGTCGGCGCTCAGCACAGTGAGTACCATCTATAAGTTTGGATTATCTATATTAGGCTAATATAAAGTAATCAACTGGAAAGTATAGTTCACGGGCTCAATAAACAAGAAGTTAGAGTTATAAACCGAGAAGGAGGTTTATAACTGATATATTGCCCCCGAGGACGCGCAGTGTCCGAGGGCAATATACAGTTATAAACCGACTTTCGAGGTTTATAACTAATATCTCATTTGTGGAGGTTTTCTAACATATTTTGTCATTTTGAAAAATTTTTGATGAAAAATTCTCGCGTTTTGTCGAAAAGTTTGATGTACTTATTTATTCAAGGTATATTAGCTAGTTATAAACCTCGGACGATCAAAGAAAACCGACACAAATGAGATATAAGGCGGCTTTACAGCGTGGTGTTGTCGTGAAAATGTGAGGTGAGTCTTAATTAATTTGCAATTTAAATCACCCGTCAATCAATTTAAAACACCCGTCGGCTCACGACCATTTTGAATTTTCGCTACAGTTACAATTGCCTAATCCCCCGCGGGATTACAGTCTGCTGTCATTCGACGTCGACGCTAATGCCGTACAGCTACCGACGAAATATGATCGGCAGTTTTTTATTGGTTCGTTTCAAAATTATACTTGCATAAATTTGCTTAGCTAATTTCGAGACGAGTATACCGGTTTTACCGATTACATAAAGTTTCTGAGTGCTGTTGGGCAGACATTGCCACACAAAAGAGCATTTAATTTTTTGGGATGAATAAATTTGGTAGAATTTACAGATCTGGCATATTTTTTTGCGAGTTTATGTTTCGATTTCGTTGTATTGTTTTGCTTGACCTTGTCTATTGTCCTTGTTTACATAATATAAGTTCTATTTAAAGTAACGCACCTGACAACTTCGTTCCCAGGCTCTTTGCTCTTGGGAAGTTCCCAAGAGCAAAGAGCCTGGGAACGAGGTTGCGCACCTGATTGGATAATAAAATTAGAAAGCCATTAAAGTGCTGAAGTGCACAATATTATATCAATTTATACGACTACGTCACTGTGCAGCATTAGTGACAAATGGTCGCAGACTGTTATCCTTCCACCACGGGGAAGCACACTGCTTCGAGAAGCACACTGCTTCGACATCAACGAAAGCAAAAGTGCGATTTAGCAGATTCTTCTGGAGAATTTGTCAATTTCGAGGAATTTTGCTACCCCATTCGACAACAAAAGCAATCGTGAATTTAACAAGAGGTTCCTTTCCCAGAGGTTCTTCCACGCTCGTAGGGGGGATAATGAGGGATACCTACGAGCGTGGAAGAACGGTGTTTTTGACTTTTCGTACCAGAGTATGCCCGTTCGCAGGTTAGGTTTTGTTCTTATCTGATCTCAAAATCATTACCTGGATGGCAAAGATAGTAAGCCGCGCAGTTCACACACAGAAAAGGTGAGGGGAGGAAGATGGTGGGCGGCAAGGAATCTCACGCCTATTAAAGGAGTCAGCTATTTATGTTGTTCAGTAAAATAGGAATGAGAGCAGTTTATTAGTCTAAAATGCCGAGACATATTTTGCAAGACGTCAGTTCCAAATTGCTGTTTCATCGTCAGGCAACTAACAGTCAAGATATTTTCGTTAGTAATTGCAGGGGCGGCGGAATAAGAGAAGGCGGATATATACCTAGACGTAAAAGTGGGGGTGCAGGGCAAGCCGTTAAAGTTTTCCAGGGGGGTTAAGCCGAGGCTAAAAATAGATTAAGTCGTATATGTCTTGGTTACAAAGCGTGAGCTTTTTCAATCGCCAGCTCCCACCAAGTCATACAAACTGACCAAAACCAATTTGCACAATTCTTGTTGTTCAAATTCTTCAATTCGGTGTCAGAAAGTGCAGGAGAAATGCGAGCCTCGATTTTTTAAATCTGTCCGAAGGAGCTTGTTCCCGGACTCGGCTAGTTTTCAGCCCACCTAACTTTAAGTATGAAGTTACGCCACTGCTGTGACAATTCGATCATGTTTTGCATGCCGTGCTTGTCTTAACTAAAAACTATGGTACCCAACTTGGATGAAAATTAGCCCCCAAAAGAAAACCTGTTCCGCCGCCATAACTCGAACTCGCTCAACTCTAACTCCCGCTAACTTGAACTAAGACGTTGGATATGACGTCATCAAAGCTTACTTCAATTTTTGAGAATCTTCTTATATTCTAAGAAATGACCACAATTTAAATAAATCTTCAACATGACCAAAAATTACAACTACCTTTAATAGATTGTTAAGAAAACACAACATTGGATATTACTTGTAAATTAACTTTCTACGTTTTGACTGCATTTTAATAATCAGAAAAATGTCAATCTTTAGAAGAATGCCAGAATTTTCAAAATGCAAACTATCGTGATTGTCTCCATTGTATATATAGTTCTATCTAGGTAAGCATCCACGCCAAATATAATGGTTATTTTTCTACGTATCTACCAGAATCTTGATGTATACAGCGTGGTCTCTAATGTATTCACGAGTGCGTAGAATGGAATGTTTAACAAACTGGGGAACTCCCATACCTCCATTCTCACGCTGTCTTGGTCTCTTGAAGTTTTCCTGTCCACTTGGAGTCAATGCCGCCTCAATGTTTTGTCTTTGACCAAGGTCATCTTGTTGATCAACAAGAATAAATGTGCAACGCTTTGTAAAAGGCCAGGGTAGGGATCCATCTCGATCACTTTTCATTAAACCTAAGTAAACACCCATGTAGCCTGCATAACCACGTGGCGCTTCATTTAATTGGACCTGAAGCTTTATTTTGTAACCATGGCTTGAGAAAAAAGGTTCACTTTGAATTATACCATCATCATGGCCAGATTTTGCTTGAGCAAGCTTTCTTGTAAAGTTTGCTATCTTCCAAGTGTAATCTGGTTCAGGTTCTTGTTGATGTAAGGGTAGTTGAGGAAACTGCATTGCCAGCGGAGCATGCGCAGCTCCAATGGCCTGTAACAAATCGATTTTTTGCCCAAGAAGCTTCACATCTTCATCGTGCTACAGCAATTAAAATTCCAAAGTTCAGAAAAAGATTACATTCAATTTTTAATGAAACATAAACTACACCTAATATTTTTCTTTTCAAAAAAGGTAAACTGACCTTTGTCTTGAATTGCTTCAAAGTTGTAAGAGGCCACAATTGCTGCTTAATAGGTTAAAATCACTACAAATATGACGTTGTGGTAAAATTAATATCTTGACGGTAAAAAATCTTAACTTACCTTTGACTGGACTTGCTTCATGTCGTTTTCATACTGAAATATGAGCAACAATGAAAAAGAAAAGATATGTAATTTTAAAATTATTACAAAATATGAAGTTGTGGTAAAATCAGTATCGTTTCTGGAAAAAACCTTAACTTACCTTTACCTGGACTTGCTTCATGTCGTTTTCACACTGAAATATGAGCAACAATAAAATAAAAGGTGTGTAATTTTATGGCAAGCGGCAGTTAAATACACAAATAAAAAGAAGAAAAAACATGGTTGTGAATTTTCTTGTACAAAAAGCGGATCTTTTAGACATTTTTATTTATCGGAACTTTAGTAGGTAAATAAGATTAATATATGCTGCATGCTATTGTGATATTTTAAATCGTTTTTACTGCTTTCTTGAGAACCAAACGTTGTTTAATTTCGTGCGACAAACTCAGTCATTGCTTGTCGAAAGAGTAATTAAAGAAAATGTAATGTATAATAAAACAGTTGCAGTTTTTGTGATATATTCTGAATGATCAAGGTCTCGGTAAGTGTTATCAATCCCTTTTGAGTTGATTTTTTGAGATAACACTTATCTCAACCATGAAAACTCTTGATATCACAAAATATTACAAGAGCAGTTTACTGAATACTGGTCTAAAATGCTGGGGCGGCATAAGACGTCAGTTCCAAATTGCTGTTTCATTGTCAGGCAACTAACGGTTAAGATATTTTCGTTAGTAATTGCAGGGGCGGCGGAATTGGAGGAAGGGGGATATAGCCCGAGAAATAAAAGTGGGGGTGTGGGTCAAGTATTAAAGTTAATTTTCCAGGGGGGTTAAGGCCATGTTACACGGTGCAATTTTTCTTGCATGCAACTTGCAATGCAATTCTACTCTTGAGAGATGTAAAATTGCCGAATACGAGTCTTCATTACACTCCGCTGATGTTTTCTCAACATATCGAAAATTCTTCACTGATTTCACTAATTAACATCTCTCAAGAGTAGAATTGCATTGCAAGTTGCTAGAAAAATTGCACCGTGTAACATGGCCTTTAAGCCGCGGCTAAAATTGATTAAGTCGTATATGTCTTGGTTACAAAGCGTGAGCTTTTTTAATCCACCAAGTCATACAAACTGACCAAAACCAATTAAGAAGTAACTTTGCAGAATTCTTGTTGTCCAAATTCTTCAATTCGGTGTCAGAAAGTGCAGGGAAATGCGAGCCTCTGTTTTTAAAATCTGTCCTAACGAGCTGGTACCCGACTCCCCTAGTTGTCAGCCATCCTAACTTTAAATATGAAGTTACGCTACTGCTGTGACAATTCGATCATGTTTTATTAGCCTGTCGTGCTTGCACGTAACTAAAAATTACGGTACCCAACTTGGCTGAAAATTAGCCCCCAAAATAAAAACTCGAACTTTCAACATGCTACGGAACTAGATTAAAAATTACAACTACCTTTAATAGATTGCTAAGAAAACACAACATTTGATATTACTTTTAAATTAACTCTCTACGTTTTGATTGCATTTTAACAATCAGAAAAGTGTCAATCTTCAGGAGAATGCCAGAGCTTTCAAAATTCAAACTATCGCAAATGTCTCCATTATCTATGTAGTTATATCCAGGTGAGCGTTCACACCAAATATAATTGTGGTTATTTGTCATGGATCTACCTGGATCTTGATGTACACAGTGTGGTTTCTAATGTACTGACGAGTACGCAAAGTTGAATGTTTAACAAATATTAGTGTTTCCCTACTTCTATTCTCATGCAGTCTTGGTCTCTTAAACGCTTCCTGTCCACTTGGAGTTAATACCAACTCAACGTTTTGTCTTTGACTAAGATCATCTTGCTGATCACCAAGAACGAACGTGCACCTCTTTGTGAAAGGCCAGGGTAGGGTTCCATCTCGAACACTTTTCATTAAAATTACGTAAACACCCATGTAGCCTGCGAACCCATATAGCGCTAGATTTAAATAGACCAACAGCTTCATTTTGTAACCATGACTTGTGAAAAACGGTTCACTTTCAATCCTACCATCATCATTGTCAGATTTTGCTTGAGCAAGCTTTCTGGTAAAGTTCGCTATCTTCCAAGTGTAATCCGGTTCAGATTCCTGGCAAGGTGAGAGTTGCTGCTCCACATGTGGAGCATGCGCAGCTCCCGTGGTTCGTGACATTAAGATTTCTTGTCTGAGAACTCTTATATCTTCATCATGCTAAACCAATTAAATTATAGCATTTGGTGTGCTTTACAATGGTATTATAAACCATAAAAGCACTTTAGAACTTGCAAAAAAGTAAGACACAGTAATGCTAAATACAAATTTACATTACTATATTTCACACTTGTCAAAAACCTTTTTTTACCTTTGTCTTGACTTGCTTCATCTCATTTTCATGCTGCAATATTAGTAAATATTTATTTAGTAAGTCATTTGATGAATTGTTTGAAAACTTGATTACATTTCCAATATAATTAGTTGCAGTTATGAATCATGAATCACCTTTGGTTTTGGAGCAATTTACTAATCATATAAAAAGGGAGAAGTGACCAGCGAATATATTTTAGCTAAGTAAGGATATTTCTGTAACAATCTTGGTCTGTAGGCAGATATCATAATTACTACTGTATTTATGTGCGTGATATCGTACCAGTGGCGCCGCCAGCTCGATAATTGGGGGGGGGGCGAATATTCATATATTTGTGTTCACAGACCATAAAAACAATCGATTTCAAAAGAAGTTAATAATGCACAACACGAAGATATGAATATTCGCCCCCCCCCCCAATTATCGAGCTGGCGGCGCCACTGTATCGTACCATGTAATAATTACCTTCAATTTAAGTTCTTTAATATCTTCTTCATGCTGTTAATGAATACATATGAATGGAACATAAATTCATGGCTATATTAATATTTTCACCATGGAAGCAATTAATACCGATTATATTTGTACCAAATGTACTAATTAGCATCTTCTTCATGCTAAAATTTTTACAAAAGTAATTTATTTTATACCCATCAAACAAGTGTACAAAAATCAATGTGACGTACTGGTACAGACTATCAATCATGATGTGTTCTTACCTTCTTTTCCAAAGTTGAAACTTTGAGCATGAGTGTTTCAAGTTTTTGTTCAAGTTTTCCCACATCAAGTTGATGGACATTATCGCCACTGCGGATCAAAAAGGTGCAGCTATTCTGATGATCCTAGTTGTATGATATACTAATTGTAGTATACGTAATAGGATGGTTATGAATGTATCAATTTCGAAAACAGAACAAGCAAGATCGTCTTGCAAAAAATTCCTATATGAATGGCCTATTCCTTTATTAATCCATTGAGTGGCAGCACTTTCCCCCTGATGAGTAAAATTGTCTGGCGTTAGACAGAGTACAGACAAGACACACAGTAATATAATCTGGCGTTAGACAGAGTAAAATAATAAAGTAGCTAGGGCGTATCTGGGTACATTGCCACTTAAAGGGTACGTTAATTAAGTTGTTTATACAAGGTGTATAAAAAAACGAGTTATTTTAGCAAGTTATTTTAGCAATTGGGTGCATTTAAAACCATTTATAACAGTTCCCATTACCTATATTCATCTAAACATAAAAACGTCACAGATCACTTTTATCTTAGTCTATTAACTGTGCTTTTACCAATTTCAACAACTACAATAGCTAGATTTTACAAACGTTCTTACAAAACAAATAGGAAGAAATTCTGTCTGTTGTAAGCTTTTCCATTTTTGGCCGCAATAAAACAGCCTTCTAGCTAAGACCATAGAGCCACCACTCAATGGTTTCAGATCAAAATATAATATTGTACCTGTAAAAGTGTACTCAGACATCCCTGCCAACTACAGCCTTCATTACAACAATTCACTTCCAGCTGTTTGATCAACCTTCTCGCAGCATGGTCTTCAAAAATCTAGAAATTATTTGGTCATATTAAAGAACACCGCCAGTAACCAGCAGATAAAACATTGCAAAATTTCGTTTAATATACAACATACCATTGCATCAGATATTTCAATTCTACAAGATGGACATCGAGGATCTGCCCTGTTGAAGTACCAGACGTATATATTTTAATTTAAAACAGCTGTCTCAGTAATTGCATGGCAGCACTCTCCCCTTGATGATTAAAATTATCTGGTATTAGACAGAGTAAAATAATTGAGTAAGGTGCATCAGGGCACATTGCCACTCAAAGGTTAAACTTAAACTCAATTATTTGTAAAACACTATACATATATTTATTACAGAATGGTCTACTGTAGGTTATCTGGGCACATTGCTACTTAAAGGGTTTACTTAATAAATAAATGTGGTGTTTTCCACATATTGGAAAATATTCGTATTGTTTTTCGCCATGCAAATATTAAAGGCACAGTTCAGCCTGTTGAACGATGGTTTTTAAGGCGCATTTCAGCCCTTTAAATTGAAAAAACTAACTAGGAAAATCAATTAAGCATAATTCAAAATCAGTAAACTCGATGTTTTTAACAATATAAAGGTTTTAAAATGTTAAAAATATTAAGTTTGGTGATCTTGAATTATGCTTAATTGATTTTCCTAGTTAGTTTTTTCAATTTAAAGGGCTGAAATGCGCCTTAAAAACCATCGTTCAACAGGCTGAACTGTGCCTTTAAAGGAATTAATGAGTTAGTCATGATCGAAACAGTAATGTAGATGTATTTCTTAAGTGTAGATTTTGCAATTCCAGAGCTTTTGTGCCTATTGTAGTTTGCAAATGCCCCCAGACTACTGACCAGCCAGTGAACCGTTTCAAGCATACCCAGATACCTTGAGCACTGTCTAGCTGATCAAGTGTGGAAAGTTTGTATTGTGCAACCAAGATATCGGGTGCACAATTTTGATGCGTTCTATATATTTACCATTCAATTTTTTAAATGTCATGCTTGATTGGCTTGCTTTACACAAAATATTCAAAATATTTCACTTGTGTATAAACGTGGCAGTGGCTGCATGGCGGGGACACACACACACATGACATTTATTACCAATTATTGCACTTCAAAATCACTATAAAATGACTTTAAACAAATAATGAATGTTTTTATTCGT
>CACRXK020014343.1:0-13176 GCA_902702795.2 Paramuricea clavata
TTGAAGAGAAAATTCTAAGTTTGAAGAGTAAATTCCAAGTTTTGAAGAGTAAATTCGATATTTTGAAGAGTAAATTCTAAGTTTTGAAAAGAAAATTCTACGTTTGAAGAGTAAATTCCAAGATTTGAAGAGTAAATTCGATATTTTAAAGAGTCAATTCTAAGTTTTAAAGAGTAAATTCTATGTTTCGAAGAGCAAATTCTAATATTTGAAGAAAAAATTCTAAGTTTGAACAGTAAATTCCAAGATTTGAAGAGTAAATTCGATATTTTGAAGAGTAAATTCTAAGTTTTGAAGAGTAAATTCTATGTTTCGAAGAGTAAATTCTAATATTTGAAGAGAAAATTCTAAGCTTGAAGAGTAAATTCCAAGATTTGAAGAGTTAATTCGATATTTTGAAGAGTAAATTCTAAGTTTTGAAAAGTAAATTATATGTATCGAAGAGTAAATTCTAATATTTGAAGAAAAAATTCTAAGTTTGAAGAGTAAATTCCAAGTTTTGAAGAGTTAATTCAATATTTTTGAAGAGTAAATTCTAAGTTTTGAAGAGTAAATTCTATGTTTCGAAGAGTAAATTCTACTATTTGAAGAGAAAATTCTAAGTTTGAAGAGTAAATTCCAAGTTTTGAAGAGTAAATTCGATATTTTGAAGAGTAAATTCTAAGTTTTGAAGAGAAAATTCTAAGTTTGAAAGGTAAATTCCAAGATTTGAAGAGTAAATTCGATATTTTGAAGAGTAAATTCTAAGCTTTGAGTAGTAAATTCTATGTTTCGAAGAGTAAATTCTAATATTTGAAGAGAAAATTCTAAGTTTGAAGAGTAAATTCCAAGATTTGAAGAGTAAATTCTAAGTTTTGAAGAGTAAATTCTATGTTTCGAAGAGTAAATTCTAAGATTTGAAGAGAAAATTCTAGTTTGAAGAGTAAATTCCAAGATTTGAAGAGTAAATTCGATATTTCGAAGAGTAAATTCTAAGTTTTGAAGAGTAAATTCTATGTTTCGAAGAGTAAATTCTAATATTTGAAGAGAAAATTCTAAGTTTGAAGAGTAAATTCCAAGATTTGAAGAGTAAATTCGATATTTTAAAGAGTCAATTCTAAGTTTTGAAGAGTAAATTCTATGTTTCGAAGAGTAAATTCTAATATTTGAAGAGAAAATTCTAAGTTTGAAGAGTAAATTCCAAGTTTTGAAGAGTAAATTGATATTTTGAAGAGTAAATTCTAAGTTTTGAAGAGAAAATTCTAAGTTTGAAGAGTAAATTCCAAGATTTGAAAAGTAAATTCGATATTTTGAAGAGTAAATTCTAAGTTTTGAAGAGTAAATTCTATGTTTCGAAGAGTAAATTCTAATATTTGAAGAGAAAATTCTAAGTTTGAAGAGTAAATTCCAGGATTTGAAGAGTAAATTCGATATTTTGAAGAGTAAATTCTAAGTTTTGAAGAGTAAATTCTATGTTTCGAAGAGTAAATTCTAATATTTGAAGAGAAAATTCTAAGTTTGAAGAGTAAATTCCAAAGATTTGAAGAGTAAATTCGATATTTTGAAGAGTAAATTCTAAGTTTTGAAGAGTAAATTTTATGTTTCGAAGAGTAAATTCTAATATTTGAAGAGAAAATTATAAGTTTGAAGAGTAAATTCCTAGATTTGAAGAGTAAATTCGATATTTTAAAGAGTAAATTCTAAGTTTTGAAGAGTAAATTCTATGTTTCGAAGAGTAAATTCTAAGATTTGAAGAGAAAATTCTAAGTTTGAAGAGTAAATTCAAGATTTGAAGAGTAAATTCGATATTTTGAAGAGTAAATTCTAAGTTTTGAAGAGTAAATTCTATGTTTCGAAAGGTAAATTCTAATATTTGAAGAGAAAATTCTATGTTTGAAGAGTAAATTCCAAGATTTGAAGAGTAAATTCGATATTTTGAAGAGTAAATTCTAAGTTTTGAAGAGTAAATTCTATGTTTCGAAGATAAATTCTAATATTTGAAGAGAAAATTCTAAGTTTGAAGAGTAAATTCCAAGATTTGAAGTGTAAATACGATATTTTGAAGAGTAAATTCTATCATTTGAAGAGAAAATTCTAAGTTTGAGGAGTAAATTGCAAGATTTGAAGGATAAATTCGATATTTTGAAGAGTAAATTCCAATTTTTGAAGAGTAAATTCGATATTTTGAAGAGTAAATTCTAAGTTTTGAAGAGTAAATTCTATGTTTCGAAGAGTAAATTCTAATATTTGAAGAGAAAATTCTAAGTTTGAAGAGTAAATTCCAAGATTTGAAGTAAATTCGATATTTTGAAGAGTGAATTCTAAGTTTTGAACAGAAAATTCTAAGTTTGAAGAGTAAATTCCAAGATTTGAAGAGTAAATTCGATATTTTGAAGAGTAAATTCTACGTTTTGAAGAGTAAATTCGATATTTTGATGAGTAAATTCTAAGTTTTGAAGAGAAAATTCTAAGTTTGAAGAGTAAATTCCAAGATTTGAAGAGTAAATTCGATATTTTGAAGAGTAAATTCTAAGTTTGAAGAGTAAATTCCAAGATTTGAAGAGTAAATTCGATATTTTGATGAGTAAATTCTAAGTTTTGAAGAGTAAATTCTATGCTTCGAAGAGTGAATTCTAATATTTGAAGAGAAAATTCTAAGTTTTGAAGAGTAAATTCGATATTTTGAAGAGTAAATTCTAAGCTTTCAAGAGAAAATTCTAAGTTTGAAGAGTAAATTCCAAGATTTGAAGAGAAAATTCGATATTTAGAAGAGTAAATTCTAAGATTTGATGAGATAATTCTAAGTTTGAAGAGTCAATTCCAAGATTTGAAGAGTAAATTCGATATTTTGAAGAGTAAATTCTAAGTTTTGAAGAGTAAATTCTATGTTTCGCAGAGTAAATTCTAATATTTGAAGGGAAAATTCTAAGTTTGAAGAGTAAATTCCAAGATTTGAAGAGTAAATTCGATATTTTGAAGAGTAAATTCTAAGTTTTGAAGAGAAAATTCTAAGTTTGAAGAGTCAATTCCAAGATTTGAAGACTAAATTCGATATTGGGAAGAGTAAATTCTAAGTTTGAAGAGTAAATTCCAAGATTTGAAGAGTAAATTCGATATTTTGAAGAGTAAATTCCAAGTTTTGAAGAGTAAATTCGATATTTTGAAGAGTAAATTCTAATATTTGAAGAGAAATTCTAAGTTTGAAGAGTAAATTCCAAGATTGGAAGAGTAAATTCGATATTTTAAAGAGTAAATTCTAAGTTTTGAAGAGTAAATTCTATGTTTCGAAGAGTAAATTCTAATATTTGAAGAGAAAATTCTAAGCTTGAAGAGTAAATTCCAAGATTTGAAGAGTAAATTCGATATTTTGAAGACTAAATTCCAAGTTTTGAAGAGTAAATTCGATATTTTGAAGAGTAAATTCTAAGTTTTGAAGAGAAAATTCTAAGTTTGAAGAGTAAATTCCAAGATTTGAAGAGTAAATTAGATATTTTGAAGAGTAAATTCTAAGTTTTGAAGTCTCAATTCTATGTTTCGAAGAGTAAATTCTAATATTTGAAGAGAAAATTCTAAGTTTGAAGAGTAAATTCCAAGTTTTGAAGAGTAAATTCGATATTTTGAAGAGTAAATTCTAAGTTTTGAAGAGAAAATTCTAAGTTTGAAGAGTAAATTCCAAGATTTGAAAAGTAAATTAGATATTTTGAAGAGTAAATTCTAAGTTTTGAAGAGTAAATTCTATGTTTCGAAGAATAAATTCTAATATTTGAAGAAAAAATTCTAAGTTTGAAGAGTAAATTCCAAGATTTGAAGAGTAAATTCGATATTTTGAAGAGTAAATTCTAAGTTTTGAAGAGTAAATTCTATGTTTCGAAGAGTAAATTCTAAGTTATGAAGAGAAAATTCTAAGTTTGAAGAGTAAATTCCAAGATTTGAAGAGTAAATTCGATATTTTGAAGAGTAAATTCTAAGTTTTGAAGAGTAAATTCTATGTTTCGAAGAGTAAATTCTAATATTTGAAGAGAAATTCTAAGTTTGAAGAGTAAATTCCAAGATTTGAAGAGTAAATTCGATATTTTGAAGAGTAAATTCTAAGTTTTGAAGAGTAAATTCTATGTTTCGAAGAGTAAATTCTAATATTTGAAGAGAAAATTCTAAGTTTGAAAGAGTAAATTCCAAGATTTGAAGAGGAAATTCGATATTTTGAAGAGTAAATTCTAAGTTTTGAAGAGTAAATTCTATGTTTCGAATAGTAAATTCTAATATTTGAAGAGAAAATGCTAAGTTTGAAGAGTAAATTCCAAGATTTGAAGAGTAAATTCGATATTTTGAAGAGTAAATCTCTAAGTTTTGAAGAGTAAATTCTATGTTTCGAAGAGTAAATTCTAATATTTGAAGAGAAAATTCTAAGTTTGAAGAGTAAATTCCAAGATTTGAAGATAAAATTCGATATTTTGAAGAGTAAATTCTAAATTTTGAAGAGTAAATTCTATTTTTCGAAGAGTAAATTCTAATATTTGAAGAGAAAATTTAAGTTTGAAGAGTAAATTCCAAGATTTGAAGAGTAAATTCGATATTTTGAAGAGTAAATTCCAAGTTTTGAAGAGTAAATTCGATATTTTGAAGAGTAAATTCTAAGTTTTGAAGAGTAAATTCCAAGATTTGAGGAGTAAATTCGATATTTTGAAGAGTAAATTCTAAGTTTTGAAGAGTAAATTCTATGTTTCGAAGAGTAAATTCTAATATTTGAAGAGAAAATTCTAAGTTTGAAGAGTAAATTCCAAGATTTGAAGAGTAAATTCGATATTTTGAAGAGTAAATTCTAAGTTTTGAAGAGTAAATTCTATGTTTTGAAGAGTAAATTCTAATATTTGAAGAGTAAATTCCAAGATTTGAAGAGTAAATTCCAAGATTTGAAGAGTTAATTCGATATTTTGAAGAGTAAATTCTAAGTTTTGAAGAGTAAATTCTATGTTTCGAAGAGTAAATTCTAAGTTTTGAAGAGAAAATTCTAAGTACACCCCCCTATGTACGAGATTTTCCGAGGGCTGTTAGAATTGACGAGAATTTCCGAGGGCTGTTAGAATTGACGAGATTTTCCGAGGGCTGTTGGAATTGACGAGATTTTCCGAGGGGTGTTAGAATCGATTTTTTTCCCGAGGGGTATGTAGAATCGATATGTTTTTCCAAGGGGTGTTTGTGTTTACAACAGATTTTTTTGAGGGGCTATTTTTATTGCTGTCAGGGCCTTGTTTTGGAGTGGTGGAGTGCCAGCCTCATTCCATTTAATATACATGCACACACCCCTATGGACGAGATTTTCCGAGGGGTGTTAGAATCGATATGTTTTTCCAAGGGGTTTTAGAATCGATGTTTTTTCCGAGGGGTGTGTAGAATCGATGTTTTTCCGAGAGGTGTTTGTGTTTACAATAAATTTTTTGAGGGGCTATTTTTGTTGCTGTCAGAGCCTTTTGGGGTTTTGGAGTGGAGGAGTGCCAGCCTAGTCCCTAGGCCTCTTAGTACGCCTATTACCCGTTTCTGCATATTCATTAATAGGCGTGCACAGAGGACTAGGGACTAGTCTGGAGGAGTGCAACGGTTTAAGTGGGGTAGGCACAAACATTATGGAGGCTGATCGTGGTCAGCGGGGGGGCTACCTCCGGAAAACATTTCGTAGCTTGGAAATCACATTTTCTGCATTCTGAGCTCCCAAATGTTTTTTTTTCTAGAATTTGTACTAACTACTTGTATTTCAGATAATTATAAAATTAAAGAAAACTCGCACCAAATTTGTGCGCAACAGGAAAGACTTACAATAAAACACTGGTTATTAAGTTGCTTGTGTTAGGACTTTCAAACACTGAACTTTATAAACATGTATGGAATTCAAAAGGCGAACCTAAACATTGGATGGTGAAGATAAAAATATTTTCATATACCTAGGAACCTTGTAGCAATAGCAGTTGCAGTCGAATTATAATTGCTTGTCATATTATAGTTTATATAAATACGCAAATGGCGCTTGGAATCATGTATAGCAATATTGGCAGATAAATATAAGATTTCTTTGTCCGCACAATTATTGTAACCCCTTTTAAACAAATTCCTAACCACTTATATGTCGACTTCGCATAAATCAAGCTGAATTATTGAAACAAATGCTAAAGACGCGCAGACTTAAAATCCCATTGTAATTTTGTTGGCCAACTCCCTCATTTTACAAACGAAACTGAATGCTTAATTAACCTGTTGGAAATGAACCGACATGCAGCTGAACGACGCCAAACTATTGAAATGTTTTCTCAATATAACTTGGCCGGGGACTGGGCATGAAAAAGCAAGGCCTCGCTGCGCTCGGCAGCAATAATCTAAGATTAGTGAAGTGCATTCGATTCTAACGTGAATATAGTTGTGGAAGTTACTAATTTTACATTAATGTTGTGAAAACATTTACGAATATGTGATCTGAATGAGAAAGATCGTACATTGCAGTGAAAACGTGAAAAAATTTAATGTAAAACTATGTGTCACCCCATGAGGTACTGACATAATATGATTGGATGAGAACTGTTAATCATGAGATCGAGACTGCATATCCGCGAGTGATGAATATCCGTTCTCTCTATCACTGTTACTGTAAAACGTAAAATGTATAATATCAAGTTTTTACATATAAACTATAATGGTATACGACATTATGGAACCTTTCTTTGTAACATATTAAAAACAACTTATTTAAGGTAACACATGCATTTAATTCACATCAGTTCTATGTTAAATGACCATGCTGGAAATTTGACAACAAATCAGTATTGGTTGTTTCCGATTTCTCCAAACACTCATCCAAAATTTGCCGTTTGTGGTTGATGGACTTCGTGGCAGCATCTTGAGCTTTTTTCAACTCAGTGTATACACCGTTAAAAGTAGTCTCCCTATTTTTCAATTTTTTACGTATGGCTTCTCTTTTCATCACACTTTTGGCTTTTTGGAAATGTTCTCGTATTTGAACAAGTTCGTTGTCGATCTGCTCCACCATGCTGTGTGCTATAGCCATTCTGTCGATATTTTTTTTAATTGTGTCCTTTTTTTGTGATAACTTTTTGCAATGGTCAGTCCGAAAAAGGACCTTTTCATCATTAAGAGTTTTCCGAGCAAAGTCCTCGATGAATGATGTTTTTCTCAACGTCCACGACACTTCAATTATTCCCGTCATTGTCGTTTTGTCGAGATTGCCAGTTTTCTTGTCCCTTGCAACTTGTTCCGCCTTCTCGTTCCAAAATCTTCTTCTCTTTTTTTCCGTCTCTGACTTCGCCGAATCAATTTCCGCTTTTGAGTATACCTTCAAATTTTTTATTTTTGCCATTCGATTCTTGTCTTGCATTAAAACAGAAGTTACAGTTCGTTTTTTGCTTGGTGAAGCATACGATTCGCTGTTGTCTGGTAAATCTAGCAAGAAAATAGAATCCTGTGATTAACAATGTTTGTACTGCAGTTACAATTGAATGAAAAATCAGAACACGCAACTAGACGCAAAATTAAGACTACAATCTTTTATCGATACACTTATTTTTATATAAGAACCAGTAAAAATATGCCGAGGCTCATGCAGTGTTCTTATTTTTTGCCGATTTCAGGCTCAAAATGTTCTTCATTATGTCTAATTAACACTGAATTTCTGGTGATCTAAGTGACATCACGTAGGATTAAGTATAGTTTTAGTGTAAAGGTAAAGATTTGGGATATTGTATTTTTTTGGTTAAGAGGAGATTTTTTTGTATGTTACGTAACACGCGCTCAAAACTAAGCGTATAATATACCACTTGAGGTTAGGATTAAATTCAAAATTTTTATTTTTCGATACGTTTCTCAATCGGCAAACAAACTTAAAAAGTATGTTTAGTGCTTTATCTGTAAAATAATGCAAAAATGAAGAGATTTTAGATAATACGCCAAAGAGAAAATGATGTCTAAAGTTCACTAAGTTTTGTTTATATGGCTGTATAAATATGGCGTCAATTTTAAAGCATCATTGATAATTGTATTTTAATTGAAAATTTGTAACTATTATTTTATGTTTCTCAACCGGCAAATGCATTTAAAAAGGTAGCTAACTCTATAAACTAGAGAATAAAGCTAAAACAAAGTAATTTTGAGAGGAACGCCAAAAAGATTTTAGGTTTTGAACACTTTTCATTGCCAATACGTGACATAGAAAAAAATTGCCTCTTAATACAGTAGCGTACAGTAACAGTGTACAGTTGTATAATGTATTACAGTTATAAAAATTGTAATTTTTTTCTCAGCCTCAGTTTGTTCGATTTTGTTCTAATATTTTGAGAAAATTCAGTTCTAAGTGTTCTTATTAAATTTGTTCTTATAATCTTATAAAAGAGTGTATTGCACTCACCAATTAGTGCTTTTTCGTTTTCATCTTCTATTAACGGCCGTTTTATTCCAATTTCATCCTTTTCCCTGTTTACAACGGCATTAGCTTCACCCATTATCGCAAACAAGCCCTCGTCGTCCTGATCGTCGCACGGATCACTTCTCTTACCCAAACCATCGCCAATTCCTTCTGCATCAGACTCCACACCGTCCCCAATCTTTCACGACTTTCGTCTCCACTAATCTCCGCATCCGTCCCCAATCTTTCACGACATTCGTCTCCACTAATCTCGGCATCCGTCCCCAATCTTTCACGACATTCGTCTCCACTAATCTCGGCATCCGTCCCCAATCTTTCACGACTTTCGTCTCCACTAATCTCCGCATCCGTCCCCAATCTTTCACGACTTTCGTCTCCACTAATCTCCGCATCCGTCCCCAATCTTTCACGACTTTCGTCTCCACTAATCTCCGCATCCGTCCCCAATCTTTCACGACTTTCGTCTCCACTAATCTCTGCATCCGTCCCCAATCTTTCACGACTTTCGTCTCCACTAATCTCCGCATCCGTCCCCAATCTTTCACGACTTTCGTCTCCACTAATCTCCGCATCCGTCCCCAATCTTTCACGACTTTCGTCTCCACTAATCTCCGCATCCGTCCCCAATCTTTCACGACTTTCGTCTCCACTAATCTCCGCATCCGTCCCCCATCTTTCACGACTTTCGTCTCCACTAATCTCCGCATCCGTCCCCAATCTTTCACGACTTTCGTCTCCACTAATCTCCGCATCCGTCCCCAATCTTTCACGACTTTCGTCTCCACTAATCTCCGCATCCGTCCCCAATCTTTCACGACTTTCGTCTCCACTAATCTCCGCATCCGTCCCCAATCTTTCACGACTTTCGTCTCCACTGATCTCCGCATCCGTCCCCAATCTTTCACGACATTTGTCTGTACGAGATTGCACAATTAACTCCAAATCATCAACACTTTGCAACGAGCCAGCTTTTTCACCTTGCTCTTCTAATGATTGAACTTTCCAGTCTTTCCCAAACGCTGCCCTTGGCATATGAAAGAAGACATTCATCATCGTCTACTTCAGTCCCATCATCAGGGTCAAAAACCAGTGGCGGCGCCAGGCTTCCAAATTTGGGGGGCATTTGAGGGGCAAACTCAAATTTTGGGGGGGCAAGATAGAATTTTTAAAAAGGTCGCCCCCCCCCCAGGAAATTCGCCCCCCCCCCCCTCAAAACGTGGCGATATTCCTAGGAATATCGCCCCCGGGGGCGAATATCCTGGGAATATCGCCTCCCAGGGGGGTGGGGCAAATACCCTAGGAATATCGCCCCTCTTTAGGACATTCGCCCCCCATATATGCGATGTGGTTTATTCAAATAATTTCGTGATACTTTCATCTTATTATTGCCTTACGCGTTTGAGAATTTAACTCTGCAAAACTAAAGCTTTTTTGTCTTTTTTTGAAACGTATTATTGGAGTATTGGCAAGTTTTACCATTCAGAGATTTACAAACTAATATTGACACTGTAAAAAACAGTTTCATGTATACGCGCATTCACAAATGAGTAATGACAACTTATAAGCCATACATTTTCCGATAACGACAGAACACTTGTGTAGCCTTTAGTCGCTCTTAGTGACTAATAATTTTTTTTGAGGGGGGGCAAAATGGGGGGGCAAAAAATAATTTTGGGGGGGCATTTGCCCCCCCTTGCCCCCCCCTGGCGCCGCCACTGTCAAAAACTCTGTTTTCCGTAGGGTTTTCAATCCTAGTTTTTCTCGACCTACACGTAATTTTAAAAATGGTCGCTCTAGTTATGTAAGAGAAGATTGTCTGGCGAACTATTATGTGGTTAAACTGGCCCAGTAAGCCAAGCATCTGATGTTTATTGGTTACTGTATAACCTACTAGGAACTATGCATTCTATAACCTATGGCCATACATACGATGTGATACACATGCGATATTTCATGTACTGATGTCATATTCGATTCTGGCTCCACTTTTTAATTTTCCTATATCTTTCTGGGGTCTAGATGGATTCCAGTAAAACAAACAGTTGGGAGGATTCTTGCCATCATGAGGGTTTGATTGTATAGGTATTGGTGGTAATGGTAATGAAAAGAGGATTGTATTTGGCATTCAACTGATTAAGTTTTTTGAAAAGATCAGCGTTCTTTCCCGGGGGGGGGGGAGGATGTTTGCACGAAACATCGGCTATTCGGCTGATCTCTTCAAAATAAGACCGCATTAAACTTTATTTTTTAGTGTATACAGTGGCTTTACCAAACCTATTATGACTTAAAAATCACAAACCCGCTACTTTCGTTGTTAATAAGGGACCGGTCATTATTTATGGCGGGGGGTGGCACCGAAGAGAAAAGGGTTGGGTAAACAAAATTTTGAGCGAGTAAAAGGTTGGGTAAATGAAAAAGAAAACAACTCAAGCGTTGGGTAATAAAAATTTATTGTCACTTCCAAAGCATGACTCACTGAAATATTGGAGACCAAAAAGCACTGTCAACAGTCAGATGTCAATATAATATGTGAATCAATCGGAGTCACTATCTTGATAATATTCCGATATATTGAGAGACAGATGGTGTCTCCAAAGAAAGTACATGTGCAGACAACATGAAATTTTAGACTGCAGAAAATTGCACAAGCAGTTATCAAACTCATGTCACAGAAGTGGTAAAGGACATGTGTGACAACTGAATGGTATCCGTTTGCCAGGGGTGGGTATTTATTTTTTAATCGATATTTGAGGTTGGGTAATCAAATTTTTGGGTTTTTAATGGTTGGGTCAGCAAAATTTTTGCCACAAAAAACATTTCTCTTCGGTGCCACCCCCAACCATAAATAATGACCGGTCCCTAAACCCGCGAAGAAAACTCGCGACAATTACATTATCTCAAGCTTCGGAAGCAATATTACGAAGTTACAAATAGACATTCCAAATCATATTTCAAAAACAAGTTGAAATCAGGAGTATTTATTTCTCACACAAGGCTTTTTGGTGCCATTTTTTCTGCCCCAGTCATTTTTTAAGTGCCATTTTTTCTAGCCGGCCAATTTTTCCGGTGCCATTTTTTCCACAAGTTTTTCCTATCGTATTTCATATCTACGACTCTATTTAATTCTATTTGCTCTTAATGCCCGCAGCAATCCCTACCTTGCAGGTACCCTAGTTCAATACATTGTCATTGATAGTAACTGAAGATGGACAAAGATCACAATTTGTCACAATATAAATTATTAAGGAGTCATTTGCAATTCCGGCCCACTATTTTAAGCCATTAAGGTCAAATTAATATAGCGACAAAGTGCAATATGATTACAGAATGTAGATATAGCAATAAGATGAAACTTCGCACCTAAAAACATGTACCTTTGAAGTTTTGTTTATAAAAAAGCATATTTATTGTTCAACTTATGCGACTTAGCGAGGACCTTCGTAATTTAAAAATGAAATTTAAAGTCTAGCATGCAAATGACTTGACTTGCTGGGTTATAATTTTTATTTTTTAAATTACGCTTTCCACCCGGTGTATCAATCGCTACTGTTTTAAAGGACCTTCGTAGTTTTTTTTACCAGTAATACTGACGAAATGTAAATAGTGAATACAAAAGCCGGAAGTGCATGTGTTGTTCTCTGTCAACAAAAACTTTGCCTTTGGACTTTCGTAAGTTCTTACAGAATACAGGAGAGCGAAACCTCCTCAGTATTTGCCTTTTATTTGCTCTTAATGAAATAACCCTCTCCCTCATTTTGTAACCTTGACCTTGTATATTTCTTGTATATTTCGTTGCCTGCAAGCGGAGTGAACGCCTATATAAGCAGGCGTCTTGTTTGCTTGTTTGCTTGCTTGTTTGCTTGCTTGTTTGCTTGCTTGTTTGCTTGCTTGTTTGCTTGCTTGTTTGCTTGCTTGCTTGCTTGCTTGCTTGTTTGCTTGCTTGCTTGCTTGCTTGCTTGCTTGCTTGCTTGTTTGTTTGTTTGTTTGTCCATTTACAAATTTCGTGCCGTGTTGTTTAAGCCTGTTTCAAACGTCGTGCTTCTCATGTGCCGAACGCGTTAGAAACAATAAGTAATAAGGCATTTCAGCTTGAGGAGCACGACGTTTTACCTGTAAACAGGCCTTACAGTGAAAATACAAAAAGTGTCCCACTTCCGCTTCTGACTGTAGTTTGTTGTTATTTTTTATCCGCAAATACCGCGATAAAATTCAGTTTTCTCTATTTTTAAACATGATAATTTGTAGCAAAGGGAAATAATAAATTTTATAATAAATAAAACTAAAAGGTACGAAATTTAATCGCAGTGTTTGCCGATAAATCGGTAGTCGCTACAGTCAGAAAAACAGAACAAACCAGACACAGTAAATGCAGTGCCTTCAGTGCTTTCACTTGCAAGGATTTTTCCATGCAGCTTAAGGGAATATTTACTATACCCTATTATACCCTAGTTGAAATTTCTTGTTGCAACAGCTTGACCCTGGTTGCCAGAAGTGAGAAGTTCTCGTATCTTTCGCCTTATTCCCGCTCGTATTTATTTTACGCGAGGCGAAGAGAACCTCTGGTGGCTATAGGCTTGGGTAAATTATGTTATAAAATAACATGTATATAACGCGTATTCCGATTGGTCGAAAGCCGTGTTTGGATCAGGCCATCCAAACACGGAAGACTACCGTGTTGTTGTTATTTTATAAAACAATTACTTTATGGTTTCCGTGTTTGGATGGACTGATCCAAACACTTGGGAATATTGCTCGAGTTAAGAAAAGCGGGCAAA
>CACRXK020014344.1:0-13176 GCA_902702795.2 Paramuricea clavata
CTTCTTCCTTTTCTAATTCTGGAATATCTATCCCATCTAGGTGAGACCATCTTGATAAATCATCACTCTTTCGTATACAACTTGGGGAGATTGGCATCCCCTTTACCGTTTTCACATTGGGCAATTCAATCACAGAACTTTCGACCATTTATTTCACTGTTAAATCACCATTGTTCCTTCCACCTGGGTGCTTCCTGTCATACCAGTTAACGTATACTCTATCTTCTTGCCAACAAGACCAAGTTTCTTTGCAAGCTGCTCATGACATAATGTCACTTCAGATCCATTATCCATTAATGCATATGTTTCAGCAAATTCATCACTATTGCTCCGATACACCTTCACAGGGATAACACCAAGGCATACTTTACTTTCTCCACCACCAGTAGCTCCTACCACTAAACCACCATCACCATTAGCCGAGCTGGATGTCCTGTCACCGGCCCCAGTTTGCTGGCCTTTCACTGTCTCATCTGCCTTCCCAATCTGCTCCCCAGACTTGTTAGGATCTTTTCTTTCTCCAGAGACCTTTCACGACTTGTTTGGTCTATGCATTAACGTATGGTGCTCTCCACCACAGTTATCAACCTGACAACGAAATCGGGTCTTCGGACAGTTCTTACTGACGTGCCCCCTATCCAGGCACTTGTTGCACAGACCATTCTCTTGCACACATTTACGTTTTGCATCATAATCCAAGTATTTAAACACATCACACCGCCACACTCCATGCTGGTTTGAACACACCGAACATTTCTTTGGTCCCTGTGACTGTTCATTTCTTGGACGAAATTGCTGACTTGATGCACCCGTGGAAAACGAGGAAATCCCTTTGGTTACTCTTTTCTCAAAAGGCCGTGCATGTTTGCCTCTATTCATATCATTACCAAACTCATTGTTAACCAATTTGGCACGGCTGTTGACAAATCCTTGAACTTCGGGCGACTACCAGATTCCAAAATTCCACCTGCAAGATCGGTCCATTTCGCTCTCAGAAACATCGGTAATTTCTTAACCAATTCTCTTAATGTAGTCATGTGGTTCAGCTCTGAAACATAAGCAGTTCCCATACCATCCAAAGTGTGCTCAGTTATAGTCAATTGCCTTGCAAATTCTAACAACGATGGCCCATCTGCAGTTTTGAGATCGGGTAAACTTAAAAGCTTACTGATATGAGCTTCAGCAATAATGTGAGCTTTCCCAAAGTTCTCTTGCAATGTTTGTTTTGCTACTTTATAACCATTAGGTAGATTTACACAACTCTCAATCGATTCTCGGGCTTTACCCGTGCAATGTTGTATTAACAGTTGCAACTTTCGATCCTCATCATGATTGTCCCTCTCTAGACATGATTCAAAATTGTGAATAAATGTCACATACCTCGATGGATCTCCATTAAACTTGATATACTCAATATTGGGTGCATTCACTACTTGTTGCAGTACCTTTGCGATCCCTTCACCATAAGATGCCTCAATTCTTTGCTCTGGGGACTTCGACGCTGTCGATTTTAAAGTAGGACTTTGTTCAACAGGTGCATTTTCGTCAAATGCTACACACGAATTTTCAAGCTTATCATTAACCAGTGGGTCTGGTACCCTCATTGAACTTGCTGGTCCTTTGTTCAATTGTTGTTTAGCAACTGACACACCCATTGGTACATTCAAGTCACAACTGTTTGAGTCTTGCTCCATAACAATTTGGTAGGACACTGTTGCCTGTTTCGCTTCCATCTCTGCAACATATAGATCTCTTTTCCTTTTCAACTCCTGTTCTTCTCTCTCATACTCCTGTAAAACTTTCAGTTCTTGTAACTTCACCTGAGCTAGAGCCATTTTTTCCTTTTTTTAGACTGTCTCGATAATTTTGTACTAGCACTACTTCCACAATATATACAACTTGCTCTATATCTCATCTAAATGTTCAGCTTCCTTTGATTTACGCCACTCTTTTAACTTGGCATCCAACTCTAATTTCCTGTTTTGTTGCTGTCCGTATTCAGTACAAGTCATCCTTTTCTCACTCTCACTGTTCAACACTTGAATTAAACGTCCATGCACACCAACAAATTCTTTCCATACAATAGTATGTTTATCCATTATCAATACAGCATTTCTCCAACTAGTATTGACACATTTACCCATTAGCAAACAATACACTTCACTAGCCAACTGCGATAACTTATTAATAGAAATATTTCGCACCTTGTATAGTTCAGAAATTTCTTCTTCCATATTTGTTCCATGCTCTGGCGATAAAACATTTAGTTCCTGAATTTCCCCCACCAGATATTTGTTCTACACCTTGACTCACACGACTTTCATTATTTTCTAGTTGCTTCGTTTCCTCAGCAGATACAGTTCCAGATGATTTTGACATATTTATATCTCACGCACACATATATTCGCACTGATATTTACCAAATTTCCACAAAATTCCACAAATATACGATCAAACCCAACAATAAACTTCGTATTACCCTCCTATTTAGTCGAAAACTGTTATGCCCGTACGATCGATAGTCAAAACTCAACAAATATACTCGCCAATTTTCCACTATTATTTTCCACATTATATCATATATTACTATTTTCCACCAATATAAACAGCAGGTTTTCTGCAAGTTAAACTAAATTAATATACAAATACATTAAAATTGTCAACAATAAGTGTTCAAAAACTTACTGACTGTATCGGTCGTTCAATAAAGCAAGTTTCTACTAACAAAATCCTCAATATATGTTCTATAAATACTCAAAATGTTTACTTCTCGTGTTCAAAATTCAATATGGCCGTCCAAACCCGAAATGTTTTATGGGACGGCTTTCCCACTGAACTCTATATATACACTGATTGGTAGCTACAAACAGCGTCGCAATACTATGTGCATTGATCTTATTAGTAAAATGTCTGACCCACAACACAAACTGCACCATCTTCTTCCTAACAAACTTTGTCAGGTACGGGCAAAGGTATACACGTCAGAATGTATGGTCAATTGTTTTACAATTACCACTACAGAACAGAACGTTTTCTGAACAGTCCAATTGTTTCGTCAATTGAACTCTATAATAACTCTATTTTATAATATAATATAACTATATATTTTTTATCGAAACGTTTTTAATACGTATTAGATAGTTTTCGGAACAGTCCAATTGTTTCGTCAGTAGAACTTTTGATAATAACTCTCATTGATAACTATATATTTCTATTGAAACTTTTTGTAATACCTAATTTAGATAGTACAGTAATTAATATATTTCTTCTACAGGGTGTATCAAAAAAAAGTTGACCTTTAGAAATCAAGCATATTGTTAAAATTTGAATGCCTTTTCAATTGCACATATGCTGAACCGTATTGCGTGAAATATTGATGGGTGCATATATTAGAAAAAGGAGACCTTTAGAAATTGAAATAACGTTTAAACAAAAGATTGTCTGCTCCTGGGAACAATCTGCCATGCGCTTAGCAAAGTGCTCCAGGATTCAAATGATAACAATGGTTGATTTCTAAAGGTCTCCTTTTTCTAATATATGCACTCCATCAATATTTCACGCACCACAGTTTAGCATATGTGCAATTGAAATGGCATTCAAATTTTAACAATATGCTTGATTTCTAAAGGTCTCCTTCCTTTTTTTTATACACCCTGTATATGTATGTAATGCATGCGCATTCTAATTTAGCTATACTTATTGTAGCTAGTCAATGTGTAATTTTCATATTAAACATTAAACATTAAACATATATATATATACATGTAATCCAACTAATTTCCATTGTTACCGCTGGGCCCATGTATGCGAGGAAAAAGAATTAGGAACATGTTGCAGTAGAACTATAATAATAATATGTAGCTGACACTGGAAGAATGCATATCAAAGTAGTCCACCGTTCAATCATCATTTGTACAATTATGCAAAATGTTGCTAAAAAAACAATTAGTTTCTGGACTGTAATTGGCTCACTCAAAATTGGAGAATATAATAATGCCTTAAGCTTGTACGCTAGTACAAAAATATTTAATAACAGTTCTACTGTGGCTATAAATAAAAATTGAACAGTTCAATACATTGAGATGCATATGTTTGATGCTTTCAGTTTCATGCAGCTACATGTCAGCTACATGTGAAGATCAACTGCAACATATCCCGGCGCATAACACATCATTTCGATGCGCAGTCAAGATTTTGAATTGGCTTATATATTGATAACTGATTTACTCTTTTAGCAAATATAGCCTAAATATACTCTTATATCATCAAAATACCTGTGCGGTATTAGCCGAATTCATTTAGGGACGGGAAACTCGTCTGCGAAAACCCGTCTGAATATGAATTTAGGGAGCGACGGGTAAATTCGAATTTAAGACGAGTTTCCCGTCTAGATGAGATTCCCGTCTAACTTTCCCGTCTGTTTCGACGGGTAAGTTAGACGGGTAAGTTACTGACTCGTTCCCAGTCGCTCGCGTTGGATCATGGGAATGGGTTAGGTTTGCTGTCAACGCCTAACCCGCGAACGGGCATATTTTCCCGTACTAAAATATAACGAGGGACTGTGGAAGAGTCAGGGTAAGTTAGACGGGAAAGTTCGGACGGGAAACGCGTCTGCGCCCGGATTCATATTAGACGAGTTTCCCGTCTGAGACGAGTTTCCCGTCTAAGACGAGTTTCCCGTCTCTAATATGAATTCGGCTAATGTCTGCAAAGAAAAATTGTTTCGCTTGCGGTTAAGCATGCGCACTTACGGCTGTTTATGCAATTATAGATCTATTATTTTCCAAGGAAAAAATTAATATTGTCTTTGAGACTATGGGGAGGTTCAGATTTGAGCTTCTACTGGCTCCGCCATTAAGGGGCTGTTCAAATGGCCCGGTTAACTGGGATGATTCGTTTATTAAAGCTCTTATATATATCGCGGCTTTGATAAACATCCAAACTGATGACATTTCAAAGTTGAATTAGCTTGGTTTGAATCCAGTGACAGCATAAAGTTCAAAACGATTTTTATTCCGCGGTTGGATGGCCAGTTAAAAAGGCCCGGGCTTCAGCTGGTCTATTCTGCAACCTGGTTGGTTCAGTAATGATTATTCAATGTCAGAATAATTATTATTTTGGTAGGGGGACTTTAATACCCAAAATTTAAAGCAAATAATAGATCTGACATTTTTCACTGCAATACATCATGCATGTATTATGGAAATACATAAGATCAGTATGCATCTTTTTATTCATCGATTTGGTTCTACATCACTACGATTTTCACTAAGTTTCCACCAATTTTCACTAAAGCTATTCAGGCTCTAAATATGATAAAAAATTATTGATGTAAGAGGTAACTGATGCTGTGTTTTAGCTTAACGTGGTGTACACAATGAAAACGTAATAAAATCAACTGTCACGTCACCAGCCGAAGCCAGAGCCTTTTTAACTGGCCATCCAACCGCGGAAGCAAAAAGTCCTGGGTACAAGGTTAAGGTAGAAAATCATAGGTCTACTGTATTTTACCTTGGTAAAAACCAAATAAAAGCCAGTAATGCAACCAAATCCACGAGATAACTGATAGCAATATTCAAATATTTGCTACCATGAAGAGATGACATGTTTAAAGCCAGCATGAAAAAGTTCATATCAGTTGTGAACCTAAAACATACAACATGAAATACAATACAACACAATACAATATCATTTATTTAACGTGGTCAATACATTTAGCATAATGCTAATTTCCAGATATGCCACTAAGAAATGACGAACAGCGGATGAGATAAGATAAGATTGAACAACAGGGCCTGAAAGGTCAGACATCGGACATTTTTCAATAAAGTAGAGTAGTATGGTATACGGTGTGGTATGCAGTACAGTAATTGGTGAAGCACGTTAAATTACATTCGCAAACTCATTTTAAAATAATTAATGAGCAATACATAAACATCACGGTAACTTAACTATCACCTTGAATTTGTTTTATACAAGTCCATGTCAGAAGTTATATAACAAACTCGAAAGCTGCATGTTTATTTCCGGCGCATAATAGGCTTAATAGCATTTTATATAATGTAAACAACGTCTTTTAAAACAAACTAGAATAGAACAGTAAGTTATTTCTATTAAAACTTACAAAGATCATATATTGATTGTCTTTCTCACTTGGAAAAGAGTTCTTTAAGTTTTTCTACGTGAGCGGTCCATCTTAGCGATCCTACTATGACATATGTGAGCGGTTTGTACTCAAGAACCAATCAAAATGCTGCATTTTGCAGATGGACTGCCTTGCCGTATAGTAAATGGCATTACATCAAATAACATCTACTCACCACAGAAAAGACATAACTAGTGTTATCTTCAGTAGTTTGGGTGATTTTATTACGTCCAATATATTTGCCTTTCGCTGGCGTTGCGAAGTAACCATGTCATGACTTTTGCTAAAATCCAGTTGTATTTCATTAAATAACTCACGAGGGAAAGGCAGCCTATTGAATTCCACAACTCTTTTGACAAGTAATTCTGCTTTATCGAATTTCCTGTGTGCTAAATACCAACGAAGAGATTCCGGTACCGCAAAACTAAATAAAAAAGCTATAGTTTAGTGTTGGTCTTGTGCGCAAGTGGACGAATTGTTGTATACTATGCTTCTGCTAGCCTGCGATGCAGGCTCTATAATTGTGTAACCATTCACGCTTCTTACAATTTCTGGTTTATTAATAGGAAAGGACAAACATTGCCTAAACAGAAATTTATCAATAGTGGTGGCCTTTCTTCCCTCATCTCAAACTCATTAATAATTCATGAGTAAGTTAGCCAACAGTATATATTTTGCTCACATGATGTGACTGGATACCTGGTGAAGTATATTGATCCAGTCTTAGGACAGGTTCAAAATTAATTCAGTCCTTGGATTGGATTAAAATTAATCGTGTCTGTGACTTATTCGTATTGAGATGTCATTTCAAATCCGACAATTCGGACTTTACCAGATATCCAGTCCTTGCAATTAACTCAGTCCTCTGTTTCGCCTCGGACAGAATTAATTGTGCAGACTAGATATCTGGTAAAGTCCTCATAGTCGGAATTAACATTAACATTAACATAATTAAACTTATATTGCGCATATTACCATGTAATGTTGCGCATATTAACATATGTTCATATGCGCATTACATGAAAATCTAAAATTTAAATTACAGTTACTATATTATAGTTATTTACATCTAAAATCAGAGTTCACTTTATAAAAAAGTATTTCAATGTTCGAAGGCCATTCTATATAAGTAGGTTTTTAATGCCTTTTTAAATAAATTTAAATTGTCCATATTACGAATATATGCTGGCATAACGTTCCAAAGTTTTGGAGCAGCTGATTTAAATGCTCTCCCACCAAGAGTCGTCAAACATTTTCCTGTTGGTGGCAATAGTGTCAAACTTCCACATGATCTTAAACTGTACCTAGTATGCCTTCTAATGTTAATAAGATCCATTAAATATTTTGGGGCTAGTCCATGTATGCATTTAAAAGTTAACAATAAAATTTTATACTGAATCCTGTAAACAACAGGCAACCAGTGTAGGGCGTCCAAGACGGGTGTAATGTGACTGAATCGTGAAATACCGGTGACCAATCTTGCAGCATTGCTTTGAACACGTTGGAGTTTCGTCATATGAACAGCTGGAATACCGTAAAGCAATCCATTGCAGTAATCAATCTTACTTGAAATAAATGCATGCACCAAACACTCCACATCTTGGCGAGTTAAATACTTTCGTATTCTACGGATGTTATAAAGATGAAAGAAAGCAGACCTACATGTCTTGTTAATATGCTGTGACATGTTTAATTTAGAATCAAACCAAGATCCCAAGTTTTTCGCTACAGAAGATGGCATAATTTGCCTGTCTCCCACTTGTAGACAATCGATGTTAACCTTTTCCAGCTGTTGCCTTGTGCCAATGATCATAAACTCGGTTTTCTCAGGATTAAGCTTAAGTTTTTGAGAGAGCATCCACTGATGTACTTCAGCAATACAAGCTTCCATTGCTCGAACAGCATTGGCTTCATCCAACATAGTTGCAGGTTTAAAGGATAAGTACAGTTGAGTATCGTCAGCAAAACAATGCGCGTTCGGTAAATGAGATTCGATAATTTTGAACAACTTACTTGTATATAGGATGAAAAGCAGTGGTCCCAAACATGATCCCTGTGGGACACCAAAACTCAGATCAAATTTTTTAGAGCAGACACCATCAATTACAACTTTTTGAGACCTGCCTGAAAGATAGGAAGAAAACCAAGAAAGTACTGTTCCAGAGATTCCAAAGTCCTCCTGTAGTCGCTTAAGAAGAATACTGTGGTCGACCGTGTCAAAGGCAGCACTGAGATCCAATAAAACAAGTAATGTAACCTCTTGGTTGTTCATATTCATTAAAATATCATGCTTTACTTTTAGTAGCGCCGTCTCTGTACTGTGATATTTCCGATAACTGGATTGACAAAGAGGAAACAAATCATTTGAAACTAGATAAGAATGTGTTTGGTTGAAAACAGCTTTTTCGGTCAACTTTGACACAAATTGTAAATTACTAATAGGCCTAAAATTTTCGAAAGCTAAATCCAGGCCAAACTTCTTCAGTAACGGAATTATTAAAGCCTCTTTCCATTCATTAGGAAATAATCCTGATGACAAACAGTTATTAATAATAGATGTTAGTACTGGTAGCAACTCATCCAAACATTCCTTTACCATGCTAGTCGGGATAGGATCCAAGGAGCAAGATTTTGTGTTCGACTCTAAAACAAGGTGCTTGACAGCTTCCATCTCCAAAGGTTCAAATTTCTCAAATGATGATACACATGGGTCACCAAGATTGCTATAGGTACAATCATCTACACAAGCTAATTCCGCACGTAGGTTTGTAATCTTCCTTATAAAGAATGTTCCCATATCGTCAACAAAGCTTTCCATATTACAGTTAGGTGGAAAAACCATCTCGTTACTCTGATTGAAAAGTTTCCTCGTAATCGAAAATAATTTCCTTTGATTACCAGAGTTCTCACTAATTAAGTTACTATAGAATTCACTTCTTGCTCTGTTCATCAAATAGGTCGCCCGATTCTTTGCCCTCTTAAATCGCTGAAAATCCACATCAAGATTTGTAGTTCTCCATCTTCGTTCAGTTTTGCGCCGTTCCCTTTTTGCTTCACGAATGCCATTAGTAAACCAAGGAACCCGAGGTCTAACAACTACAGATCTAACTTGAAGGGGTGCATGTCTGTCAAGAATTCTCTTTAGTGTGGTATTATAACTATGAGTTAGGTCATCAAGGACACTCAAGAGTTGCTGACATAAGTCCAAGACAAATGTAGTCTTCTTAATATTAAAAGCACTACTCGTCATGAGAAAATGCTTGCTTTTATGGCTGAAAATGGGATGCGCCAACTTGGGACACCTAGAATTGGGGTGTTTGCGGAAAGAGTTCGACCAGATCCACTGCATTGTGAAATTAATGCATGGCAGCATTTATTAGATTTAATTTACTGTGAATGTGTGAAGCGCAACAGTTTCCAGCAGTTCATTAAAATATTATCAGCTCCTGTTGGTCTTGAACATAGTAATCATTTGGAAACTTTGGATCAGATTACAAACCCAGATGATTTAAATAATTCTATGTCAGAAGACACATTAACTTTGTCTGAGATTGCTATACCAGAGCATATAAACCTTTTAGAGGAACAAGCTACAGCCAATTTATCTGCGGCACTTAAAAGTAAGGCTGCCACACTAGATTCATCTGCAGACAAAGTGTATGGATGCGGTCTGGCATACTTAGCATCTAAAATTAAGGAGCATTACAGTGTCGAAGCTAAAAGGTCAAACAAATTGCCAACTCAATTGATAGGTAGTCAAGCTGTGAGCCTTTCTAGGCATGGCTACAGACTTGTTGATGCCTTGCAATATGATGAAGAAAGTCCTTTAGAGAATACCAAACGATTGGCACTTTCAAAAGCAGTGGAATATTTACGAAATGCCAGCGGATTGTTTAACAAAATTAATTTAAGTTCCATTGGAGAAGTTGATCAACTGACTGAATTCTGTGAACTTTATTTTAATATTCTTGTTCTTTTTTCCCCCACAAGTATTAATGTTACTGTCTGGACAGTGGGGTATGCCATACCTTATCATGCCAGAAAATTGTACGAAAGAATACCATATTGGTTATGGTATTTTGTCACTTCAAGCGAAGGAATCAAAACATGCTGGCATTAAAGGTGATCTTTCTTTAACCAACAGGTCAAATGAAAGTAGCACTAATGGCAAGTGGTGGCAAGTTTTGCGCTCAAATTATGTTAGGTCATTCTATCTTCCTGAACACCAACCTGCACCTCCATCATATATTTCTCATTTTAAGTCGCGTACACCACCACACTGCAGTAGGGTCGATTATTGTGCTTGTGGAAGAACTAAATTAGATATTGTGGATGAGCAGTGTGGGGTTTGCAAAGCTGCTAAAACTATTGTAATTAAATGTGCTAAAGAAAAGAAGTTATCTAATGAAGTAATTTTCTTATTTAAGCCTATCATTTGCAGTAAATGCAATGAACGCTTTTCTGATGTGACCAATTTGAAAGCACACACTGATATTGTTCATCGCTCTCAGACTCTTGCTACTGAGAGCACTAGACCTTCTCACTCACTTATAAAGACTCGATTAAAAAGTATGAGTGTTACAGAGTTGAAGTCGGCCCTGAGGGAAAAAGGCCTATATCCACCTCTGGTAACAAGGAAATTTTAGTTCGAAGGCTGGAAAGTGTACTGCCAAATGCGAAGTAAAACTGTGAAATGGGCCACTGGGCCATATCAGTTTAATGAACAATGCCTTCAGTAGTTCAGTGGTGGGATGTGCCAGTACTCAGTAGAGTCAAAGTATATTGCTGGCTATAGTAGCTAGGTTATTTAACTACCTGAAGGACCTCAATGCTGAGAATGTTATTTTGTGTGTGTTATGGTGCTAGGTACTGAGGTGAATATAATGTTTTTGATGTTACTCTGAGTGTATATCCACACCGGGCAGGCTAAAAAGTTAGCCTGTCCACGGTGGGAATCGAACCCGCGACCTTTGGGATACTAGTCAAATGCTCTGCCAACTGAGCTACGGGCCAAGTCTGTTTGAGTGTGTGGTATTTCGAAACTAAGTCTACCACCTTCGATACCAATGTGTTTTATGATATTATATTTTGTGTGTTTTGGTGTTATGTACTCTGGTGAATATAATGTTTTTGATGTTACTCTGAGTGTATATCCACACCGGGCAGGCTGAAAAGTTAGCCTGTCCAGGGTGGAAATCGAACCCGCAACCTTTGGGATACTAGTCCAATGCTCTGCCAACTGAGCTACGAGGCCAAGGTTATACAACTATCTGAAAATAGGAAAATAATATCTTTGCTTTTTGAGCGATGCCCTTTGAGAATTCATAAATGCCAGGTCATTTCTTTCTGGAAAGTGTAACCCTTAAACCTTATTACTCAAATCTGCAGTATCGGCCTTGACATATTAGATTGGTGGCTATTTTAGAAAGGGTTTCTATCATCAGAAAACTGGTTATAATGTTTTGGCAATTCCATTTTTTAGATTGGTATTCGAGTTGTTCCAAATGATTTTTAAACCAAATTAAAACTTTTTATGTAACACAGTGAGATCAGTTCAATTTCACCATGATAAAATGGCAGTGTTTATTTTACCATAATGTTATTTCTTATCAAAATGTTTACTTTTAACAATAAAATCAATTGATTCAAGTGAGTCAATTCCAGAATGGATTATGGTAAAATCAACATCATTTATCTCTATGTGTGTGTTCCTGGGCAGAATGCTGAGGAAATACTGGGTACAAAGTTGAACTGGTTATCATTCTACTGTGGCTTTTATTCGTGCAAATTAAAAATCAAATATATAGAAATCTAGTTGATGCCTTTTTGCAACTCAATTTTTCCAAACCAACTGTTGTATATAAGCAGCTTCTGTAAAAAAGATGGTATATACAAACCGTGCAAGAGGTCTTTATCAGATTTAAAACACAAAAGTTTTTGCTTTGATAGTGACTGACATGCCGCCAAGTTTGTACTTCAAAATGGACACATATTTTGTGTGGAAGTCTCCTTAGTTGCAAGTCCCATGAGTTTCTACTCTGCTTATGAATGATTGAATTTTGCTTATGAATTATTATATTTGCTCTGTATATAAATTTTGACAGTTTAATTCATTAAAGGTGCATGTGCTATATTCGGATACAAGCGCATGCGCCTTTGTCTGCAGTTCGCTTATATACAGGGCAATGGGGTATTTAGTTCTATATTGTAAATATGCTGACTCTTTGAATAATGAAAATCATATTCACTGTAAATATTATATTTATAATGATTAATATTCATGTTAAGATATTAATACAGATATATATGTATATATATATATATATATATATATATATATATATATATATATATATATATATATATATATATATATATATATATATATATATATATGTATGTATATATATATGTATATGTATATGTATATGTATATGTATATGTATATGTATATGTATATATATATATATATATATATATATATATATATATATATATATATATATATATATATATTAAGAATATATTTTGTTATAATATATTGTCTAAAATAGTTTTCTATATTGTTTCTATACTGAATTTTTTAATAATAGAATGGCAAATTATTTATTATAATATTTAATTTTCAATATTTCATGCTAGAATTATGTTCCAAATTATATATTTAAAATTTATAAAAAACAAAATGTTTATTGACTATTATTGTTCAGTTCTTGCATTTTTGTTGCAAATGAGAATGAGTTGACCCACAAAGATCAATACACACACACATATTTGGGGGAATTTGTGCTATCCGTGGAAGTATGTTTTTGATAACAGTTGCATGAATCTACTAAGGCATCCAAAAAGTAAATTTTCATGTGTGCGGAGTCAATCTTTTCAGAATATACCCTGTTATTCTATTCTAATGTTTTCTATACAACTAATTAATCCCAAACTGCATCTTGGAGTGGCAGGACTCTCCACTTGATGAGTAAAATTGTCTGGCGTTAGACAGAGTAAAGTGCTGAAAGGGTTAATTTGTTATTTAA
>CACRXK020014345.1:0-13175 GCA_902702795.2 Paramuricea clavata
CTTAAAGAAAATAGGCTGCAGATGCATCCATCAAAATGTAAAATGATGTTTATTGGCTCCCCGTATAATCTTAATAATATAATGTGTGAGGAACCCGTTGTGGCTAATGCAAAAACCATATCACGAATTGCTACACAAATGTGCCTAGGAGTAAAACTAGATGAAACCCTTAATTGGGATAGTCACATTGAAATGATATGCAAGAAGGCGAGCGCTGCTATTGGCGCTATGAAACGTATAAAGCCCTTTGTTCCAATGCATACCTTAGAATCGATTTATAAAAGTCTTGTGCAGCCCTACTTTGATTATTGTTCCCCCCTTTGGGACACTTGTGGTAAGTTGCTAAGAGACAAGTTGCAAAGATTTCAGTCTCGTGCAGCAAGAGTCCTAACTGGTGCTAATTATGATACTCGCTCAGCTGATCTTCTCAACATGCTTTCTTGGGATACACTTGAAAATAGGCGGTCTGGTGCCAAGTCAGTATTAATGTATAAAATACTTAACGACCACACTGCGCCAGGTCTCCGGGGGTCATTCGTGAGAAGAGAAATAGATCAAACTAATTATCATCTTCGAAACACAGCAACTGATCTAACAATTCCTAAACCGAAACGAGAATTTCTTAAAAAAAGTTTTAAATATAGCGGCGCTATGCTCTGGAATCAACTCCCAAACGAAGCAAAATTGGCCGAGTCGCCTCATTCGTTTAAATCAATTGTTGGACAGCGACATGCTTCCTAATTATTTGTATATAGTAACGTGTACAGTATGTGTGTACTAATATTTAGTTTAAATTTTCCTTTTAATGATTTTTAAGATCTAAACACGCCCCCATGGAAACCAGCCTAGAGTTGATGGGGCTAGCGTGTTCTTCTTTCTGTTAATTTTAAATAAAGTATTACCTACCTACCTACCTACCTTACAATATAACCTTGCAAACGTGGGGGTGGGGCGGGTCAAATGCCGTCAAAATATTACACAAACCGAAATAATGTTTTCTGAACGGCTATTTGTGTAAAATACTCTTTGTATTCAAGCGCTTTCGTGTACAAAATTTCGTTTGAATACAGCAAGTAGAAATATTTATTTTGAATTTTTCAAGATGTCCGGTTTTACTCGCACTCGCGTACATTGCACAATAATTGGCCAATAAAAAGCTCTTGTTGCGGATGACGTCAAACTCACGCGTGTGGATGCAATTTGACCTTCTGAATCCATTTCTGGCATTTGTAGGGTCACGCGATACAAACGTCGCATTGTTTTGAATTTTTTTAGTCGTATTTCTGGTTGGGATTAACTCACTTCGAGCTCACAGTCTGACAAGTAATGGAATTGTTATATAGCTAGCGTGAACAGCAAACGTGATTGGCTGATTTGTGGTCACGTGACTTCAGATAAATGCAATGTTTCCCGTCGGGCAACAAGTGAAAAATTGTTGCCCGCCCCGACCGGCCACGTACATATAAATAAACAAAATGGAGGCACAACTCAGATAATTAGAAACTACGATTTTCCAAGTTTGTGTTCAAATAAAGAATATAAAAGAGAAGAAAAATACACAACAGGCAACAGGATATACTGCTGAAACCGTTTAAGTAGGTTCTTTTAATTTTAAACTCGTTTACATTATATAGAGTTTTTGTCACGAAATACAATTGTTGTATCAACGTCGCTATATAACAAAACACTTAATGGCTGTTCCCTCGGGAAATAGTTAGTTTTGTTTTCCCTCGAATCTTAATGTTTCCAACGACTTCGTGTCGGGGAACATTGAGATTCTCGGGAAAGCAAAACTAACTATTTCCCTCGGGAGCAGACATTAAGTGTATAATATCATGATAAAAAGACGCAAATTTGAAGATACAGGATTGCAAATAACACTCTGAATAGTGTTTTTGGTGGGGATTCGAACAAGACTATTACAAAGACGATAATATATGTTTATGGAGGGTGATTACCGCCAAAATTAATGTTTGAATTTTGCATTCCAAGTTCTAGATTTTGTTGTTCGTTCCGTGCTTTTTGATATCAATGAATTGAATTTTGATATTAAAGAATTGAATTTTGATGTTCGCAATTGCATTTGCACTTCTGTTTGCGCATTTTGTCCTTAAGCATTCCATTGTGATGACGTAACATTATGCGTGACCCTCAGAACACAATTTTCAACTCGATTTAATGATAATTTATTTCCCGCAAAAATTTTAATTATCTCTAATTATTCCAACATTGTTACTTCGGCTGTTCAGCATACGGATAAAACGGATGAGAACCGTTCAAAATCGCAAGAAGCAGCAACTTTTAATATTACGCCGTGCAAGCATTTTAACGCACAATTCTGCTGAAAGTGAAGGATGTTGTGCAAGGAACAGCAATATGGGAAATACAGTGCGTCCAATTGAATTCAACCTGTTCTAAGTCAACAAGCCACAGCCTCTAGTCACGATGAATTTCGGCGACTATTCTCCCTTTACAATACGGCTAACAATAGCAGCCTCGTTCATCAACCTCCGGCGAAGCGCAGTCGAGGTAATTCTTGGGGACAAATGCGTTCTTTTAAGCCACAAGATACATGGACACACGATTTTTCGGTTTGGCACAAGTAGCTCGCTGAATTAACTCGTATTTAAATAATGCACTTTAAGATGTGAAATGTATGAAGTAAATCTTGATGTGAAATTGTGAATACGCTGAATACGATTATTTACAAATGCAAACTCTCCACTTCTAAAAACACCAGCAAAAACACTTCTTTAGATCGAGTATGAAACGCTCAGCAAGCGTCTTGTTTACTGTAAATTTATATGTATGATCATATTACATGTATGTAACATTAAAATTTTTGCAGGAAATAAATTATCATTAAATCGAGTTGTAACTTGTGTTCTGAGGGTCATGCATAATGTTACGTCATCACAATGGAATGTTTAAGGACAAAATGCGCAAACAGAAGTGCAAATGCAATTGCGAACATCAAAATTCAATTCTTTAAAATCAAAATTCAATTCATTGATATCAAAAAGCACGGAACGAACAACAAAATCTAGAACTTGGAATGCAAAATTCAAATATTAATTTTGGCTGTAATCACCCTCCATATATGTTCGAAGGGGCAGAAGTTGTTTTCGGCGAAAGGTATATGGCTAGTCTATATTTTTGTTCAGACAATTGCGTAATTTGATAGCACGTGCATGTTTGCCTTTCAAAGTGCAAAAATAGCTAAAACCATGTTTCGCTCGCTACTCTGGTTTAAATAAACAAGACGCTCCACGGAGCGTTAAGTCGCTGGGGCGATGGAAATATGCAACTTTAGCACAAGTAATACCACCAAAGAAGAGCTTGGTTGTTTTTCCGAAAATATTGATTCTTGAAGTTTGCAGTTTGCCTGGCAGTTAGCGCAGATAGTTAAAAAAGGTACAACCATGTAGCAATGTTGCCTGGCAGTTAGCGCTAATAGTTAAAACAAGTACAACCATGTAGCAATGTTGTTTTAATAGTTATATAGTATACAGTATATATCGTATGTGTTAAAATTATAAGCGTACGTTTATCTTTACCAACTGGCGCGTCGAAGGGTAGAAGGCAATAATATTCTTCTCTTCGAAACTAAACGCATTATAACGTCTGTGTAATACAATAATGCTTCGTGAGAGGAGATTACCAAGCGACTGTATTATGTATAGCAATAACGCTCTAGTCATATCTACTAATCTACATACCAGTGCGCACTGTGCAGTATAAAGGCGGCGATCTGTATGGAATTATTGGAATAATAATATATGTTATTGTGCCAAGAAAGATTCCAATATTCCATGATTCCAGCTTTTGGTAATACATTGTGTCCCAATGAACCTTAATCCTTCAATCAGGGGCGGATCTAGGGTAAGTCCAATCAGTCGCGTGACTGACGTATTTTTTGCAAAATTTTCGAAATTTGAATAATTAATTCCCGAATATAATATGAAATTCATATAATAGTCCAGTATACGTCTTTACGAGCTCAGTTTTGAATAAATATATGCTTTATCTAGAGCAGCGGTAAAACGCAAGAATCTCGCAGAATCGGGTGGTCGTTAGCTTCATTTGATTGGTCGAGAGATCATTTGGACTTATCTCGACTGATCTGTGGGGTGGCCGGACTGATTTGCACTTTAAGGGAGTCTTTATCAGTCCATTTCGTTCCTTTGATTGGTCAATTTGAAAATATTGTGGGGTGGTCGGACTGATTTGCAACTTAAGGGAGTTTTTATGGGGTGGTCCGACTGATTTGCACTTTAAGGGAGTTTTTATCAGTCCATTTCTTTCATTTTGATTGGTCAATTTGAAATTATTGATAATTCCTATTGGTTCATTTTTCTGGACTGATTCGGACTTATTCGCGGCAGGGGATATCAGTCCTTGAAAATTGCGAAATTCATGCAAAGCAGTCTTTCATATTCCCGTATATGAAGGTTTTTCATAGTTGGGAGAATTATTTTACGATGTCGAGTATTTATATGTGCGCGGCCGATTTTACGAGACGATTTAACGGCCTTTAATAAACTTGAATTGTCTCTGAATGAGGATTATTGTGGGGCAGCTAAGATATCAAGCGAGCAGCTTTTATAATGTTGTTCTGTTCAACAACGAGAAGGCACTAAGTTGGGACTTCTCTGCTACATGCTTCACAAAGATCATGGTCGTAATTTGGGTGGTAAAGCCAAAGGAAAGTGTACACTGCTATAATGTATGAAAATATCCAAAATTATGAAACAGAAATCAAATGACTATGTTGCAATGTATCTTGTATGATAAATGCGAAGTTGAAATATAACACGCTTTAATACATTTTTACACGCAATCGACTTGCAACTTATAATGCGCTTTCGGGCCTTATAGCTTTCCTGCTGTATTTATAATTTATAAATGCATTGCCCATTATAAAAAGGGCCAGAATAGAGCATTGCCATTGGAGTGTTAAAACAATATAATTTGGATAATTTGCATTGCATGAAAGATTTGCGATGAATATCGTTATAATATACAAGTGATATTTATAGCATATTGTAATTCATTGAATAAAAAATGCATTTTACAAAGTATAATTGAAATATTACTCTTTATTTTGCTTGAGAATTTTGATTCACAAACAGCGAGTCATGATATTGGATCGGTCATTGGTATCATATCACTTCAATTTGCGAAGGATTTCATGAGCCAAACTCAAAGGCTATTGAAAGTTGAAACTACATGATGTGTTTTGTAATATGACCCTCCGTTAGTAAATCTAATTCCGAGGACTGGGAGAAGGCACGTTTGTGAGATCATAAAAAAAGCATGTGCTTGATGTCCTTTATAATCTTTGGAATTCTGTAAAATCTCACCGCCAAAACGCTTGAAATCGCATTTCAGAGCCTCTAGATTTCAAAATTTTCCGGGTGGGCATGCCCCCAGACCATCCTAGCATGTCTCACGCCTTCGGCGTTCGACTTATGTTTGAAAAATCCTAGATCCGCACCTGCCTTCAATGCTATTTAATAGGAATAGGATGTAGACTCAAAAAAAGCAGGCGGATGTCTGACTTTAAGTTTAATTTATGTAGATCCAATTAAAAGACCAAAATATTATTACTGACTGAAAAGTTTGGAAATTGCGCTCCGGAGATTTCGAAAATTCAATAGTAAATATATAGAAAGCATCAAAATTTGCGCGTCCGATATCTCCGCCGCGCGATACAAACTTTAAATAAGTAAAATTATGTACAAATTATCTACTTCCCTCCTGGTTAATATAACAGTGAAACGTTGTGATAACTTTTAGTAAATTCTTAATATATTTATTTCAAAAACCCCAAATAAAAAGACACGACTGGACCAAATAGTCAATAGCGAACTTTTGCACGCTATTCCATGGTCGCCATTTTGATTTTGATTTCGTAAGAATTACGTAATTAAAATTACGTAATTTGTCATTTTGTGGCGTACCAAAGGGCAAACCTAGAGTCAGTGGGCACCACAGGTGGCCCCACCGACTAATTATTACAAAGCCCTGCCGTCGAATTGTAATCAAGCCCCAACGTTTGGACACTCTAGCGTTCTTAGACCTGCCAAAATACCTCCAAAAAGCATTGATTCGAACTGCTTTCAAAGCTTTACGTACTCTTAAAAAGATCCGGACAGGGTTATTCTTTCAGCGGACAAAGGCAGTTGTGTTGTTGTTATAGATAAACATGATTATCGCGAGAAGGCTCTTTCACAGTTGAATAACAGAAATACGTATTCTATTCTCAAGTCTGATCCTACTGAAAAGACTCAAAGAGGTTTAAACGCCAAGATACTTCTATTGAAGGATTCCAATATTATCAGCAAAGCTACACTGAAAAGTTATACAGCAGTGATGTCCATCACTATCTCCTCATTTCTATGGTTGACCGAAAACCCATAAACCGTAAATTCCATTGAGACTTATTGTGTCCTTTGTGAATTCTCCTACATATGGAGTTTCAAGTTTTTGGCAAAAATTTTGTCCCCTGTGGTGGGGAATACCGAAAATACTGTCTCAAATTCCTGTCATTTTGCAGAATTTGTATAGGCCGTACTCTGTGGCACAAAAATATGCCTAGAAGTTAAATTCCGCTGCCCCCAGTCGGGACTTAAGTTTTAAAAGCTTTATACTATTGTTTTTAAATTACCTTATACAAATTTACTTGTGTCATCTCCGTAAACCCGCAGTTTTTTCGCAATAGCCTTGCAAATGTTCACTAAATAATACACAGATATTCGATCGCCCGCCATATTGTTTTGAGCTTCGAGGACGCCTGTTCGCAGGCGAACTCCTTTTTATGCAGGGAAATAGGTTTTTTGAGACCAATGCGCATGCTCAGAGGGGTTAAGCAAATGTATAAATAAAAAATGCGAGAAAACTTTGGAAAATGTGTATTTGAGCTTAAAAAGTAAGCTGAATTCATCTTTTAGTTGATTTTTCGACAACGCAATCTCAGAATATAATATTAATATATAAAAAGTACAAAAGTTAACGGTGCTAGAACAGTAGAACTGTTTTTTTGCGAAAACGTTTGCACTCTTTATGTGCGCACCAGAGATGTTGATGTTCTAATATGGACACAGGAGGCCCAGGCTCAATTTGCCCGCGCCCGCCTGTGCCTTCCTTATAACGAGGGAAGGACGGAGACATTGAGACCAAAATAGCCCAGACTTGGCATATGTCACACGAAACTATCCTCGATTTTTCGCTTTTAATGCATTTCTTTCACGATTAATCGATATCCCCTGCAAGAATGATACTGTATAACTCTCAAAACAACGATGCTTTAATCAAAGAGCTTAAATTCGCTCTGAAATCCGTGAGGGAATAACAAAATTCGGCCAAAATATATCCGCGTGCCGGGTTTGCTGGACAAAAAGCGGAAGTCGTTGAACAACTCAAAATACACTCAACCCTGATTGGACAACGAAAATCAACAAACATTTCAAATTTTCAGTAGTCAGTAATGTAATATAAATTTGAATCAAAACAATTAACAAATGTTGTCGGGGGAAAACCAGTGCAAATCTAATTATTTAAATTTAAGAAGTTTAGTCAGTAAATACGGATAGTAATTTACGTTATTTACCCTATTTGACAAGATGTTTCAGCGTAAAATTATAGTTATATTTGCAGTTATATTTACAGTAACACATATAATCAACTTGTAATAGACTTTATAACGTCTGTGAATTGTTTTGATTCAAATAATCAAATTATTACAGTCCTGTTCCAAGTACTGTCCCCCTCCCAGTGGAGAAAAATTTGAAATGTTTGTTGATTTTCGTTGTCCAATCAGGGTTGAGTGTATTTTGAGTTGTTCAACGACTTCCGCTTTTTGTCCAGCAAACCCGGCACGCGGATATATTTTGGCCGAATTTTGTTATTCCCTCACGGATTTCAGAGGGAATTTAAGCTCTTTGATTAAAGCATCGTTGTTTTGAGAGTTATACGGTATCATTCTTGCAGGGGATATCGATTAATCGTGAAAGAAATGCATTAAAGGCGAAAAATCGAGGATAGTTTCGTGTGACATATGCCAAGTCTGGGCTATTTTGGTCTCAATGTTTCCTTCCTTCCCTCGTTATAAGGAAGGCACAGGCGGGCGCGGGCAAATCGAGCCTGGGCCTCCTGTGATTTTGATCAAAAGCAGTGTGCATTCCACCATCTTGGATATGCATTCGATATGCATACGTCTCAAGTAGGGTAAAAAGTGAATTTTTTGTCTTGCAACCACATTTCATTATGAATATGAAACTCGACTTTCGGAAACCTTTTTAGTACTTAATTAACTCACAACACTTTAAGAAACTTTTTGAAGAAATTTAGTCCCACATGAAGACGTTTTAACAAGTCTGCCCTGCTTGTGACGTCATCAATTAGGTCAATTATAATACCAAGATGGCGGACTGCACCTGACTCTTCCACATTCCCTCATGCGTTATCCGTATGCGCGGTCGGGATTAATTTCTTCACGTTCTATCGCATTCCCATTAAGCCCCGCGCTCCCATTGTTTTTCCACTGATCTCTATTCCCAACTGAAGCGACGAGGGACGAGGCAGGGACTACATACTGTCTTTGATCACCAAGCAAGGTACGAAAAAGTTGTAACGCTTCTTCATATATAACTTTAAAAGTTCTTTCAAATAAGACAAAGTTAATTCTTATTGGCATATCCCTTTAACATGAATACACAGTTCACTTGAATGAATTGAAATATATTAACATGTCTTATTTTCGAGAGTTCAGCATAGACGTTTTATTCCTCCAAGATTGTGTTTACGCAATTAACACCGCAATTACAAGCTTTGGAGCACGTTAAAGATAGGCGTACACAAGTGCATCTTTGTGTTCCACATGAACGCTCAGCGGAACAACCGCAGTACGCCAGCTGTACGCAAGATGCTGAGACTGGTTCTTCAATCGTTAGCGTGGGCTTCAGCATGCCGTCATCGAAATTCCATCCATTTTCTTCTGGACTTGGAAGAACAGGGCACGGTTCCAAGGCTTTCTTCCATATGAATGTCTGCAGATGCGCACGCTTGATGTGGAGAAAAAGTGTATTTTGAGTGGGTGGCAGAGAATCCAAGCTTTTGGTTGCTCGTCTAAATGACGCCACTCTCTCATGGTTGATGAGCACGTTATCTGTATTTGGATTGTAAAGGTGGCACACAAAGGTTTCCGCATTGGAAAAAACTTGGTCATTTGCGATGCTTTCTTCGCCAAGATGTTCCAGAAGGTCATGATATTTAACGAAAACAGTCCACGCAGATTTCTTACCAATACCAGCAAACTGACTAGTAGTGTCGCAGCCCGTCAAAGCGTGGAATGCCAATAGCGATTCTCTTATGTCTTCCGTGACATGGATTTGGTGTATCGGTACATAGCACTTTTTCCTTGCCGTGCCCGAGAACATCCATAGAACTTCACAAAGATGGGGCTTGTCAGCCGTGCGAAGCAGGAACACATCAGTATCGCGCGATATTACATTGATCTGCTGACTTCCTCGCAGTGTAGCGTCCCTGGCATGTAGAACAATGCGAGTATCTGCTTCCTCCTGGTCGAAATCGAGTCCGGAGACATCTCGACCGATTGAACTCCACGTTTTCGTTGGGTCATTAAAGCCTCCACTAACAACAAGTTCTTGACCAAGGAGTAACTGGCAATTTTCAGACAGTTGTGTGCAAAAGAAATGTGCCAGACTTGCCTTATTCTCGCCGAGAGAAACAAATCTGTCCCAGTTTCCAATTTTCTGGTCACGGCTTTCAACTTTTCTCTTAATTCCTTTACCTTTTACACCTTTCCTCTTCGCACGAGGCCCTCCTTTAATGGAGTTGTCCAAGTACCGATCAAATACAATATCAACTCTTGTGCATTTATCAGAAAAGTGCGAGAGAACATACGACTGGAACTTGTCGCACCATTCGCCGAACGTCATGGATTTCCCCCGGTTTCCTAGTGCCTGTACGGAAGCCATTCCATCGATGATGGTGCATGTGACATCTACGTCCGTAGGACGGCTTTGTGTTGTGTTTTCTTGCAGTATATGACTCAGATCAGCCTTACTTGTACAGTTCCTTAGCTTTCCATCTACGGTGGCTATCGATAGTGGAACTGACGAGAGTTCACGTTCCAGTAAAGCATCAACGTCAACTTCTCTTCCCGATTCCAATGCAACTACAACTCTTCTGAAAAGATCTCTGTCCGCCTTGACAGACACTGTTTTGTCTTTGTTGACTTTTACATTGACAGAGTAGAGTGTTTCAAACGTCTTAAGCTTTTGTTGTTTGATCTTGTCATGCAACTTGGTTTCTTTCTTTATCAATCTTTCTTGAACAAAGGTGTCCGTGCAATTAAACGATATTAAGGACATGGATATAATAAACAAATACATTCACCATTCATGGTGTTTACCAGCACATTCGTGTCTGTCCCTTCGATTTGAAGCTCGCGACGTACATCTTCAAGTATGAATGTTACAGTACTACAGCTATCCAACATGGCGTACGTGTTAACTTCTCTTTCGTTCGAAATCAGCTTTACTGGCACAATAGGCCCTTTCAAGGTTTATTCCGCCATATTGCCGGGGGTGCAAAACATTGGGGCGAGCGCGCGGCCAAGCCATGGCTGCCATATATTTTACTAATGAGTGAGCAATAATTTTGTGCGGACATTTTGTTGATTTTCTCATGCTATATTAAAAGATAGCCCAAATTTTTGTATTCTGGCTGATCTGTGTGTATTTTCAAACTACTGGTGAAGATTTCAATGGAATCTGATTGGGGAAAATCCATGAATATACCGATTTCTTCGACACCTTTTAGCGAGCTGTTTGCAGTGGATTCACCACAACAAAACGCCGGAAACAGAGCTTTTACGTCTCTGTTTGTTTAAACAAAACAACATTACAAAAGAATCATGATTAAAAACAAGACAACAGAGCTGTCGGGAAAGAAGAAAGACGTCCAGGTGCGAGAGTGTAACCTGATACCAATGTCAATCTCACCTTTATCGAATCCAAAGGGTATATATTGAGAGATATTGAGAGTTCGAGTTGTTTATATTTTATGTTCTCATAGGAGGAGTATATTGCAAATAGTCATTTTACTTTGGCTGTTTATGGCTACAAAGGAGAAGCTTGAACACGAGGATTTCGTTGGGTTGACAGAGTGGGAAAAAGGTTGAACTTGTGGCAAGAGCATTTAAAGCGTATGAATTGGGTGCTCCAAAGAAATTTACACAGGAACAAATTTTTTATAGTATTAATTAAGAAGGAATACCAACAAAGGCTACAAACAAATGATATTATTAGAGCGATCCTAACACTCTGTGCGATGAATATTGGAAAGATGACATCCAAACATGGCCACATCTTGATGATGGAATGCTACATTCTACGAGTAAAGGCAGTGGATGTTGAATATATTGGCAAATACAAAGATGAGAGGGCCTACTCATATTGGATGAGTGGATTTGTTGATATAATTCATGTTGCCAAATGCCCCATTGACAAGACCATGACAATTTTTTGTAAAGCTAAGTATGTCCATCACAAAGGATTTGTGATGACTCACATATAAAAGTGTGGATGTGTGTCCTTGAACAGCTGGAACAGTCGAGGCATGTAATCATATACCTGCTGTCCTCTATGTATAAGATCAACTATGCTTGCAACAAGCAGTATATTTCCCCTGCCTGTGTGCCTGTACCAGTGTTCCCCAAGGATGGAACAAAGGAACATGAAAAGAAGTAAATCTAAGCAAGGTTAAAAATGTAATATTTAGACCAAAATCCTAGCCGCGATTAAACATTGAGGAAACAATTTGACCCCAGAAAACCTGAGGACAGAAATATAACCAATGAAAGAGTTTCTTTATCATTTATTTATTTATTTTAATTTTTCTCCCCATGTACAGTTCCATAGACAATATTTACATATTTTTCCTTATATTAATTTGGGCTAAAGACCTCCTAGATACTTTGTCAGGCTTTTTGCTTTAGGCCTCTAGTAAAGGTTTATAGTTAACTGTTAGATTTATAATATATTATTTTATTTTACAGTCAACTCAGAGAGAGAATTTTCAGATTAATAGAGGAACAGTAATATGCAAATAGAATAATATGCAAATAGAATGTTTTCATCAAGAAATGCTGCTTAATTGGTTTTTTGAAGATGTATTGAGAGTTTATGTCTTTATTTTTTATTCTAGCGAGTTCATACATCAACATATACCACTTGTGAAGTTTTGATGAGTTTCTTGTGCTATTTTGATGAATTTGATTGATAGTCACAAAAATTTATCAAATACTTCAGGCAGGTTTTTAAGATTATTGAAATCATATCAAAAGCACTGTAGCTACTGTTCCTTCTGCTTGTGTTTTGCTCACGCTAGCCTCGTCAACTTTCGCTGATTTCCACGAGGGGCGTGTCAATTACATTATAAATAGTAACAAACATTAAAAATGAACATATTTACAATAGTCAACCTAATATTATACCATAATAATTATATTTACATTATATTATGAGAAATTGTGAGCACTAATTCGACTTTTAAATATTGGCAAGGTAGCCGAATCACGCAAATCTTCAGGTAAGGAATTCCACAATTTCGCCCCATCGTAAGAAAAACTTTTCTTAACATTTTCAGTCTGGGGAAAAGGGATTTGCAGTGATGTAGAGGAACCCCTAAGCTCGTAATCTGTGACATCACTTTTACGCATAAAAAGATTAACAAGTGCATTTAGGGACAAATCATTTAAAACTTTGTACATTTGTACTGCTTTAGACTTAGCTCGTTGAGACTCAAGAGTTTCCCACCCTAAGGCAGTAATTGCTTCTAATCCAGGGGTATCATTTGTCATACTCATTACTATTCTCGCCGCTGTATTCTGCAGTTTTTGAAGTCGAGTTGAAAGGCCAATGCCCAAGGTATCCCATACCTCACTGCAATAATCGAAATGAGGGCGAACTAAAGCATTGTAGATAGAGATCAAGGTTTCCCTATCGACAAAGTCACGTATTCTTCTTAAAGCTCCTACCCCGGAAGTAACCTTCTTGGCCACGCTTTCAACATGCTTGTTCCAAGACAATTTTTCATCAATTTGAACCCCAAGTAATCTACTATGATGAACTTGCTTAATTTTGTCT